>JAGDQP010029421.1:0-23376 GCA_022664845.1 Lepisma saccharinum | reverse complement strand
CCACTTTACATACTACTTTCCTATACCGATATTTTTTCGACATCTTCTTCCGTCCGAAAATATTCATTTCTCAGGATTGTTTGATCGAAGAAGGATTTTTTTTTCTTTTTTCTTTTTGCAAATTTCTAAAAATTATTGAACATTATAGAAATTTTAAAAATATTCTAGAACATTCACTAAGCTTTTATTTTTCTATCTGATCCTCTGGTTCAGGCAGAGGAATTTGATCTATACAGAATCTGAGAAACTTCCTACAAACAATATGGATATGTTTTAATAATTAACGTTCAGTTTCATAAAAGATGAAGATTGTGTGTCTTAAGGCAATTTAGTGAAGAACTGACGCAGCTGTGATCTGCACACGCGTAGAAGGAACACAAGTAACAATCTCTCGTGATGAATCTCTCGTGAAGTGTGAAACATATCAATAAAAAGAGTGAAAATGCCGAGCGTTCTAAGTGCCATTTTTTAAAAAAAGAAAACAACTCTGTGATCAAGCATGTTATGTGTGGCCACCCGCATGTCCCCATCCTTGTTCCAAGTGTCAAATCGATCAGGAAGAGGTGAAAACAAACGCCACCAGGGAACACTGGTCTAAGAGTCAAGTCATGCTGACTATTTTTTTGTCGAAACCACTTGTTTTTTGTCGAAACCAATTCTAACATATACACCATACTCCTATATTGTTATAGGACCATCTACATTTTGTTGGAAGGCATACGCTATATGAAAGCAAATCTATTACATTTTCGGTTTCTCATGTACAATTTCAAATTTGGCACTTAGAACGTTTGGTATTTTCACTCTTCATGAATAACATCCACTAAGCAAACTGTTTGGAAAGATAGAATTACTCTATGGATGCCAGCGCCGAAAAAAAAGTGATTGGGTCTATAAGGAATTGATTAGTCTTAAAAATTTAATCGTAACCTATCAATTGAAAATATTGAATACAAGTAATAACTTTAATTCTTACAGTATATTTAGCTATACATCTCAGACGATGTAAACTTGGGTTATGAGTAAATATAATCAACATGCACGGCAGTACATGAGCCAAGTCCTTCACGTCAGATAACGTCAGCACTGCCAGAAGCATGTTATATAGGAACAAGAGTTTATGGCAAAATCGACGATTTTGGGGCCCCGTAAAAAAAAGATGTTAAAGATAGGAGTATGAGCTTTTGCCGTTAAGGAGATATGGTAAATATGTGCAGATGTACAAAATGTCATATTCGTATCTCAAACTATTTTCTAGTTGTGGACCCCTGAAATTGCACAATTTAGACTAATAGACACTCACTGACTAACTGACTCACTCATCATATTGTTTAGGGTGTTTAGAGTAAGCTAGAAACATGAAATTTGGTATGAAGGTAGAGGATGATAAGTAGATAAAGGAAAAATTCCGACATTTTGAAAAGGTCGCCATCTTGGATTCAAAATGGCCGCCAAACCTAAAATTTCAAAGAATACACAGCCTAAACGACTAAAGCTAGAACAGTGAAATTTGGTATGAAACTACATCATTGATAGCAAATTAAGAAAACGTTTTAAAATTTTGAAAAAGTTGCTATCTTGGATTCAAAATGGCCGCCAACCCTAAAATTTTAAAGAATACGCAGCCTAAACGGCTGCCGCTAGAATAACGAAATTTAGTTTGACAGTACAACATTATTAGTAGATTGTGAAAATATTACAAAATATCTCTAAAGACGCCATCTTGGATCCAAAATGGCGGACGTCATAAATCCATTTTCCACACTGCTTGAGCCAGAAATACGAAATTTGACATAATGATGTATTATCAAGAGTAGTTTAGGAAAATATAACAACGTTTTAAAAAATTCACCATCTTTGATTCAAAATGGCAACAGAAATACCATTTTTCACATCGTTCGAGACAGAGAAATGAAATTTGGTATGACAGTGTATCATCACGAGTACCGTATGTCACGAAAATATAAGAAAACGTTAAAAATGTGTCCATCCTTTATCAAAAATGCCTGCCTAAGCCCCACTTTATAACGACTGAAGCTAGAGAAACGAAATTTGGTATGAAGGTGTACCATTACGAGTAGGTTAGAATAAATTAGGCTCGTTTTCCCTACTAGGGTGCAGTTCCCAGCGGGAGCCTGATTGCGATAAAGGGGTGCGCACCAGCGAGGTCATCTTGGAATTCTGGGGCCAGCGCCCCAATGAGGCGAAGCGAGCATATAAATTACACAAGTGTAAAAAGCTGCGAAATACGAGCAAAAACACCATAGGAGTATGAGTTAATATCTGCATCATGGGGCGCAGTACCCTGCAGATTCTGGTTGTGATAAAAGGGCGCAGTTCCTCCAAGCTCCTCAAGTTCGATGCGCGGCCTGCTTTGGGATTCTTGGCGCAGCGACGCGATCGAATCGAGGGGAGTATCAACACGTACGGCAGTGCATGCAGCCGAGTTCCGCGTGTCACAAATCGTCAGCATGCAATACAAGAACAAGATTTTATTGCGAAAACAGCGTTTTTGAGGTTCTGTAAGAAAAAATATGTTAAAAATTGAAATATGAAATTTCGAAGTATGACGGTATATCATCACTAGTAGATTACAAAATATTTGCAAAGACATCATTTTGAATCCAAAATGGCTGACTTCATAATCCATTTTCCAGAACGTTTGAACTAGGGATACGAAATTTGGCATAAAGGTGTATTAACAAGAGTAGTTTAGGAATAATTTACAATTTTGAAAAAGTTGTTAACTTGGATCAAAATGGCCGCACAAAAACTTTTTGCACACCATTAGATCTATAGAAACGAAATTTAGTATGAAGGTGTACCATCACAAGTAGGTAACAGCAATGTAAGAAAAACTTTTTAAAAATTACTCTCTTTAATTCAACATAGCCGCCCAAATACCATTTTCCAAACCACTGAAGCTAGAGAAACGTAATTTGGTATGAAGGTGTACCATCACGAAAATGTTTCAATAAATCGATCAAACCACCTCTATGAGGGTGCAGCTCTCGAGGGGATATGGAAAAGGTCTACACAGCATGGGGCGCTGCCCCCAGAAAGTCTGATTGCAGTAAAGGTGGCGTAGTCCTAAAAATTTGAAGTTGGGGTGCACACGGAATTCTGGGGCAGCACACCCAGCGAGGCGAACCCAGTATATATATACGTATAAAAAGCTGTGAAATCCGAGCAAAACACCAGATGATGTTCGAGCCTTAGGGTTGGTGGTGGTGGATTTTAGGGCTGCCAGCAGGAAACAAATTTGCTATAAAGGTGTATCATCACAAGTAGGTTACAATAAATATGGCAAAGCTTCCCTATGTTTCAATAAATATGGCATTCCCATGGGTGGTGGGTATGGGGAAAGATCTGCAACATGGAAGCACAGTGTCCTATAGAGTGGTTACGTTAAAGGGGCGTAAGTACCCAAAACCTCGAAGTTGGGGGCGCAGCCAGCTACGGGGGCGAGGACCTAAACGAGGCCGAGCGAGCGAGTATATATATTATACAGGTACAAAAAGCTGTGAAATCCGAAGAAAAACACCAGAGGTACAAAAAGTGGAGCCAAGTTTTTAGCCCTAAAAAGGTGTGAAATGGGAGACGGATGAGCCAAGTTCCTTGGTTACAGCATGTAACAGGAACAAAGGAACTTGGCGCGAGGTGGCAAGGTTCATGATCCTCAAGCTATAAGGGTGGTGGGGATCCTAAACCCACTACGTCCATCGCTACCAACCCTAAGGCTGTTGCCAGCTCGCGCCAAGTTCCTTATTTCCTGTTACATCCTATCACCAGGGAACTTGGCTCATCCGTCTCCCATTTCACACCTTTTTAGGGCTAAAGAACTTAGCTCCACTTTTTGCACCTCTGGTGTTTTTGTTCGGATTTAATTATCTGTAATTATTTATACAGGACTGGGGGAATCTTGTTTATGCATAGAAGCTAGTAAATATTGAAAGTGTTGATAATGATCCTGTAACTTAAATAAGAAGTCAGAAAGAAATGTATAACAATGTAAATTATTGTTCTTTTCTCTTGTTTGTATAATGTTATCAGTATTGCTCTGAGGCAGGCTTTTCAAGTTGAACTTAAGCCCCTCCATTCACCCTGTCTTGTTCTTTTCGTGTAGTTTAGTGGATGAACTATCTTCCTCAATAGGGTCTAGAATTTGCATCTGTTCTTTTGAATTATGTATCCTCCAGTGTACGGTCTCCACGCAACGAATCTCCTAACCATTTTCTTTTTCGTCGTTCATATTTTAATTACCATTTTCAGCGCTCCCCCATGAAGTCCTGCCTGGATGAATTATCCCCAATCTACTCCACTAAAATTTTTAAAAAATTATATATGTACATGGCTTTCTGGCACTTTTGGCTTAGGTTGGCTGGAAGATGAAGGTATCGGCCAGGACCTTTCTTAAGCTACCATGTCTTGTGAAATTGGGGAAGACGTCAGCAAGGATGGTAAGATGTAGGGTTCGAACCCGCGTACCTACCCATTGCCAATCCAAAGTTAACGGCTTTGAATTTTTTATATAAGGCCTTTAGGCAACTTTGGCTCAGGCCGTATAGATGATCATACGAGAATTGGTGGAATGAAGGAAGTGGGAGGAAACGGGAGAACTCCGAGAAAACCTTGGCACACGGTGTTTGTCCACCAAAAAGCCCACATGGCATGAGAATGGATTAAACAGACGACGTCACGCGCCAGAGGCGAATGCTCTACGAGTGAGCCACCGCAGCTCGCAAAGTCCACGACGTTACAGCTGCTGAATATTTTTTGGTTCAAGGAGCAACAGACAAATATAGTCATTGTTACATAAACGGAAAGAAAACCTTTAAAAAATCATCAATCAATAATATTTCAAATAACAAAAAAACTTACTTAAACAATTCGTTCTAAAGAGTAAAAAAAAACAAAATTTTGTTTATGCACGACTAAAAAGAAAAGTATGGGTGCTCTCTCATATAGTCACTTTATATTTTAAATTCTTCAATTGACGCGCCTCATGCTTTTCCTTTCAGTCATGCATAAATAAATTGTTTTTTTAATTTTTAGTAAGAACTGTTTGAGAAAAGTATGTCTTTAAAAGAAATATATTATTTTTTCGAATTATTTCAATGTTTAGATACTTTTTCTCTAGCTAATGTTTTGTGATCCAAATTCTAAAGTGTTCTGCAACCAGTGAAAACCCATCGTTGCAGGCTAGTATTTATTTTAGGATAAAGAAGTCCATATTCAAGTAAAAATAAAAATATGCTTTTAAAGTATATAAATATATACAAATCTATAAAAGTACGGTATGAACAAGTACTGTTAGACCTGCTGCCATTTAAGTATTTCTAAAATTATGAGGTCTACAAATGTAGGAAAAACTTCCAAATGTAAAAAAATTATCTTCTACCTCTGACAATTCATTGCCTGAAGCAAACGCGAATGCAGGTAAAGAAATTGATGCTTGAGTTTTATCGTATACAAAAATAAGACTTGCTACTTGTAGCAGATGTTAGTTTAATTACAGGAATCATAGAATCAACATTTTAGTAAGAAAATTAAACGAAACTAAAAACGTTTTGTAAACAATGTATAGCAAACCTAAATCGAATTTGTAAGTCATGTCTCTAAGAAGTTCATGATCTGTCACCAATTTCAGGGATTGCGATTCAGATAGGACTTGCGGAGATAGTTTGTTCATAGAGATATGTGACATAAATTGATTAATTTCACTCTGAGCTAGATAATGACCATATAAAGCAGTTAATTTTCGGGTATCTTTGCCCATTCACAAAAGCTGATGATGATTTTGGTTTGAAATCCTAAGAATTTATGCTTTACTTGTAATACAACGTTTTTGACAATTTTGATTTCTTGATTTAAATTATCTCTCAGAATTAATTTCACTTCTTAAAAAGATTTTGAAGCTTTCTTAATAATTCAACTGCAGAAACTAAACGCCGTTGCTGAAAAATATTGGTGATAGATAAACCGAATAAACCAATTCCTAGCAAGAATGATATATTTCTTGTAGAGCGTGTTTTATTCCCACAGGAAATAGCTTCAGTAGCTGAGATTTTGAAATGAAACGGAATGGTGTCCCCCAACATTTCTGTTTTGTCACATTTTTTATCGCTTTCCCAATTTCACTCCATTCGACGCAATTCTCTTTCGAAGGATATGTTGTTTGTGGTTCAAATTAGACCGACCCAACTGCGACATGAGTGATAGTATAGTTCACAGCCAATCCCTTATTGGTGAGGGTGGCTCCTACCTGTGGTAACACAATCTCATGGTATTCATTTGCTGTAAGTGCGGAAGACCTTGCTGTTATAGTGATGGATACGATCATTAGAAATACGTACTCCATATTGTTTATTTATTCTAAAATAAAATAAAAAGAAGAGCAGGTCTCAGAATATTTATTTACTACATCTTATATTGTGTTAATAATGCTACTCTGAATCGCAATTGATTTAATGATCAAAATTAAAACTCTTTTTTTAAAAAAATGTGTAGGTTTTTACCATAAAATGTTCAAGACTAAATATATGAAAAGAGAATAAATCTACATCATATCTTAACATTAAACATAGTCATTCGTTATCGCTGCGACAGCACAGCTAACAGCTGCCGGTGTAATGTACACCGCGTGTTACCTGAGAATAATATCATAGGTATTGTATTGTTTGTCAGCTATGATGCTTATAATATGTATGCGTTACTTTGCAATTTGTTCTAAAGAATGGCGGATTTCAGTTCTTTCGAAGAAAATTTGTCGGTAGTCGATCAAGAATTCGCCGATTTCCGTGCCTCATATCAGTGCAGTGACGATTATTTTCGAGAATTATTCCCTATAGAAGCAGAAGCTCAAGCAAGGGCTTACTATTTATTTTTAAGGTATGAACAGCACACAGCGTGCGTGGTTGCTGTTCTTATTTATCAGACTCTCTTGTATTATCACGATTTCGTCCAAGAACTCCTTTGTCTACCCAGTTTAGAGATACAACTTGTGAATGGAAACATTCGTTGGACTCTGCATTAAGGTAAGTACTTTCTTAAGTTTCTAACATATATTCTGCTACAAAGTGCTCCCTATTTCGTTCTTAAAAAACAAAAATTATTTTATTTGTTTGTTCAGTTTATGCTTTAAAAAGAAACACAATTTTTGCTTGGGTTTTACATAGACTTTTTGAAATCGTAAAAAAACGAAATGTTCTAATTTTACAAAGTAACGAATACTTAAACTTAATCTAGTGAACTACTACATAAAATTTTCCTTACTTTATGAATGATGACTCAATATTTTTCTCTTACGTCATTAAAAGAGAAATAATAAAGCTTGCAATTATGTCTCCTGCAACGTAACGCGGCTAAATTATAAAAACGTAAAATAATGACGTCAAAGAGATTGAACCTGCGGTGTACAATGTTTTAAATAAATATCACATTGTGATCATGTCTTACAAATAGAATGTATTTCTGTTAAATATGCTATCCAATATATACTAAAAATCAAATACAAAAAAAGTTTCGTCGTAAATGCTTCTTTACAAATAAAGAATCTAATGTAGAACATTTGCTCTAAAAAGGAGGGATGCTTTAATGTTAAAATAAAATAATTATTTTTGTCAATCGATGAGCGAATCAGGATCGAGGGATTGGAAAAGCTTGACATTTCCTACAAACTTTAAATCAAATCGTATACCTCTTATTTTCAGCCGATGTAACGCGTCTGTCCCTGATCGCATTTCCGAAAAACTAAAAGAACTGTAAAAATATCTGCTTAAGACGTAACCTTTCTCATTCTTTTGGAAGATGGAGAGGGATAAAAAAACGTATGCTCATCTTTTTCAGTCTGTTCAATGCCATACTGTTATAGTATTTATACATTTTCGTAATAAGGGTGTACCCTTTTTAATTTCAATTTCTTCTATTATCCAGTCACCCTTCTTGCTTTGTAGCTTCACTTGACATGCATTATTATGTAATCTTTTCATAATAATCGCTGAGCCATGAAGAGGTGTTGTAAAAGCTTTGACAGTAGGTTTTTTAAGTTATGGATTAAAAATAAGAACCTTTTGACCTACTTCGTACTTGTCTCTATTTTCGGTCGTAATACCTCTTTTGCAGTTCGTGGTCATGACGAAGCTTCTGTACAACCAATTATCGTGCGTGTTACAGATTTCTGAGGCGCGTCATATTATCTGGTGTATCGCAAATCAAGTTAAACTTGCTGTCTCTTGGTCGAAAACCATAAGCAATATAATTAGCACTATACTTCATTAAAGGCATTATGCTATTATTAATTCAGAAAATATATTCTGATAAATTTTGGTCCCATGATCTCTGATCATTGTTGTTTTCTGGCATCCTCGTCTTAATCATAGCTTCTAACATGCTGTGAGTCGTCTCAATTAGACCAATCGCGGTATGACAATAAGCAAAACATTTGTACCGTGTTATTCCAATTACATAATTCAATGTAATGTGAGCTTCGAAATGACATGTGACTATCAGATTTCAAAGTCTGTGGTATGCCGAATCTCAAAACTATTTGTTTATATGTAAAATTACAAACACTTTTAACACTAACGTCTAGAACAACATTCCAAATTACTACCTTCACATATAGCTGAAATTATAAATGTCATGCCAGAATACAATTCCGGGTAAGGACCGGAGCTTTCTAATTGATAAGTTGTAAATACAGAAGGTACTTCTAAAAGCTGTAATTCTCCTTGTGGTCATTTCGTAATTACTTTGTTTCTTTGGCATCTAGAATATGTAGGAAATTTAGCAGATAAAAATATTTTTTGTAGCAGCTAAATGTTTCCTATACAATAAATGATTCGCTGTTCCTGATGTGTCTATAGAATCATACCATTCATTCTCGAGATCTTCAGTAACACAAAGCTGTTTTGATATTACATCTATTTTTATTCTTGGATGGGATTCTGTACAAAATATAATCAATAAGTTTAAAGTACTTGCTCTTAAAGTACTATATTATTTTTCCAAAAATGGGATATCTCTGCAGTCCAGCTGTTTCTTCCTACTTTAAACCCAGCGTAGCAAGGCATGCAAATCATATCTATTTATGTAATAAAGTAATACATAGAACAATTAATATTACAAGATTACATAGGGAAAAATATCGAAATACGAACTGAGTTCCTCATCAGATTTGAAAAACTGCAGTTCCGTGCGTTCCGGCCCAATTAAACTCCAATGGCACTATTGAATAAACATGACAAAAATAGGACTTTGTGTGAAGATGAGAGTGCCTCGTTCATTGTGAGTAGCTGTTTAAAAATCAAAACACACGTGATTGATTCTAGAGGAACAATACTAGCACATTAAAAAATTAGCGCTATGAGCAAGGATACGTAGTACTTCAGACAGTAAAAAAGTAATGTGTTTGAAAATCTAGACAAGGTTACAAAATGAGCACTTGCCAGGAAACAAACAAAAGGGAAAAGTATATTCAATAAAAAGGTCCACAATCTATATAGTGTTATCCCTCAGGATAATACTCCTTAAATGATACGAACAGCATCTTAAGATAAGTTATTAGTTCGGATATCACAACAGAATCTACTTCGGTAATAAAATTTGAGAATGATTCAAATATTCCATTTCTTTTTTTCAGAAACCACGTTAGACCAAAGTTTAACTTTCTTTTTCAACGATTTTGTTTTATTGAAGGCGCTGGATATTTGTAAATCTTAAAGACTCAAATTTAGTCCATTTATTCTGGAAAGTGTCGTTTAAACATGCAAGCTTAACTACCCATTCGTTGTTGTCGAGATATTGACGATAAATGCTTGTTTTATTACTAAGAACAATTCAACTACCTTTCTTAATTCCCATAGCCTTCTGAAACCTGCATATGGAATAAAAGATGCTAATGATTAGATCCTAATTTCTCGCAGAATAATTTTAACAATCGTGTGCTCAAAGAAACAACATATCACGATACCTAATAGCAAAAATGAGGCTGCTCATCTGTTGAGAAACAACGATCTAGACAATTATGGTATGGGTAACAACGAGTCTCATTACTTGCACGCATATGGCTCTTCTTTCCGTATAGCCCTTACTTTCTAAGCATGGGATTCGCACTCAAAATCCAGACATCAAAATAAACAAAAAGGCTACCGCCAGAGGCGTGAGCAGGAGGGACTAAGCCGGGTCGAGTCCACCTCACCATTGGTGATACAGTACTCATGTTGAAAGGTTAATTTCGCTTGTAAATAAATCATGCTTTTGTCATGCCCGACAAGGTCGTAGGCTGGGGAAGGTGCTGAGCCGGTTCTATCCTCTCCATTGATACTAGCAGTAGAGAGGGACAAATTTTACATTAAGCTTTAGGGTACATTGTAGATATGTTGGAGATAAGGTATTCTTGTACATTGTGATATAATATTAGTACCACGGTTGCTGCACAAGTCTCGGCAGGCTTTCTGTTTCGCTTCCCAATGTCATTTCAATACTCACAAATCAGGCATGAATTAATGGGGTGGGTCTAGGGGGTCTGGACCTCACAAAAATTTCATTATATTGGAAATTAAATATAATTTTAAGCAAAATGGTAGAAATTTCATATATAATTTATATAACGAAATTTGGAAACATCACATAACCTCTGGACCCTCCCCGATATAAATTCATAGATTAGTTCTTACTACACATACTTCTCCATTCAAACTAGAATATCTGACAACCGAAAAAGATGTAAACAAATGAAAAACTAAAAAAAAAAAAAACATCAAATTAATTTGGTTTTTAAAGAACTTTGTAAATTCCATCCAACTTTATATGTTACAAGTGACAAACAAATTTGTCGAATCGTATGCAATAAATTTGATTGTGTAAAAAGGCTCGTAGTCCATTTAAGCTTCCCATTCTAAGTTTCTGGATACGCCCCTGGATACCCCACTCACGGTAGAATATTTCACACGGGTAACACCATACCTACAGTAACACATTTGGAATTGCTCGCATGTGTTCTAATTTATAAGCAGTTGCTCACAATGTAGGAACCAATCTTTCTCACAAAATGGTAAAATTAGAATGCGCTGTTGTTGAGCCTCTCGTGTGTTTGTATAAACAGTTGCTCACAATGTACGACCCCCATCTCTTCTTCATACAAAGCGTTATTTTTTTAATGCGACAAACTGATGCAACTTTTGTGGATAATACTAACAAATATCCGAACAAGACTCACCCACTCCCTTGTTTTAAAATGCATCGTGTACAAATACAATGAGAGAAAGAGAAAGGGAGAAAGGGAGAGAGAGAGAGCCCATCAAACATTGATTGAAGTACAATTAACGTATTGAACTTGCTTAGGATCTTCAAAAGTTATTTTACTTTGTTTATTCATATTTTTCGTCCCATACGCTAATCTTATCTTCGACTGTGCAGTGCTTTTTGTTATTCCCCCACACAAACTTTACTTATATTTCCATCAGTGTTTATATACTGGGTGTTTACAAACTACATCGGCAAACTTCTGGAGGTGATTCCTCAGTCAAAACAAGACGAAAGCTCTTCGGACAAATTTTCGATGTATGCATAGTTTCGAAGTTACAGGCTGTCGAAAGGATGAAAAAATGAATTTAGACCTTCATCTTTCTAACACAACGAACAGCAGAACTGATGCGACATGATACCGTCAAAGACTTTAAATGCTCTGTTTGGAAATACACATTCCAAAATTGTGCGATTAGTGCGCAAGAGATTTCTCGAAGGAAGTAGGTGATTACGGAATATTTCTGAAATAGAGGTATGTCGAAATGAGCCTGGAATAAGACTTGCAGTGTGAGTAAGGACGTCATACGTCATCTGGAGCATACAATCGGACAATGATATTAATTCCAACTCATACAAAATAAAACTTTCGATGAAATTAAGTAGTTATTACTCCTGCTTGATATGCAATCATGCCTTTTCTCTTTCCTTTTTTGGAAAATAGTTTGGTATATGGGATCTAATGAAATAGCAAATCGGGGTAAATGAATTATTGCTTCATGGTTAAAAGCCGTCCCATTCATACTCCTTTCGACCTATATTTACTTCAGAGAATTTCTTCGAATCCCTTAATGTCTTTGAGGAGTCCCTTGCCCACCCATTGCGGAATTTTGAAATATATACTTTTGGATAGTGTAGATTTAAAGTCTTTGACGGTACCATGCTGCATTAGCTCTACTGTTAATAGTACTGAAAATATGAAGTTCTAAAGTTCATTTTACTCGCACACAGCAATATATATGGTAAGCAAAATTTAAGGAATGTTATACGCGACTGTCACGCACAGACACGAATTAATAGTGAGCGAGTGACAGTGTTCTTCCGTTTTTCATTCCGTCGTTCGATTTCCTTCAATTCTGTCTTCCGTGTTATTCGCTTATTCTGCAATCTGCATATGCATACTGCATTTGCAAACTCGAGATTACTAGGTATTCCTCCCAGTGTGGGAATTAAGGAACTTTTACACAGGCGAATGAAATGTTATTCATAGGGGGAAAATGTGATGAATTTAATATTATACATGCGTCCAGATACAGATCTAGAGGGGAGATTCACCCTCATCTAGGGTTGCCAGATTTTGTAAATGAAAAACCGGGTCATTTCAGACATCCATAAATAGACAGTTAGGAAATAACGTTACACCATATATTACCTATAGTGAAATCCGTAACCTAAGTTAGCCTATAATATTAACCATCACCTCTGAATACTGTTGGTGGCTTACTTAATCATAAAGCTCTATAGTGACTCGTGGGTCATTCTACGCCAAGGTATCTAACACTGGCTGTATCACTATTTTTTTCAAAATCTTATATTTTGTACATGACTTCCTACATGGCTCAGGATATCAAAATCACTTTAGAAATATAAGGTTATGCGCTTATTTCTTACGGGGCGATCATGTTTCCAAAAGGGCGGATGGCGTTTTTTCGTTCCCTTAGCCATGTACAGAAACCTTAATATCTCAAAAACCAGTGGAGCTAGAGAAATGAATCAAAAACGGCTGTGTAGCTCCTGAGTGTAGTTTGAAGAGTCTTATACACTTTTTCTCAAACATGAATTGGTTTATTCTGAAACGTTGGGCTAAGAAATCAGTAAGGAATCGTTTAAAACTGGGATTTGAAACCACTTTTTCTGTTTGAGGGAGTTCAATACAATGCTGCAATTTTTTGTAATGCTTAGATCTATCAACAGAGTGTCTGCATGCAAAAAATCATGGCGTACGAACACATCCTTTTTTTTCCTACGGGGTTCAAACGTGACCATTCGCTGAAAAAATCCCGGATAGCATAGTGAAAATATCAATGTTTCTAAGTACAGTGTTGCCGACTACATCTATATAGTTGTGTACGTTACAATTTTTTTATGTAAGTAACTATGACATGTTTCTTATAATTGTTTTTATAGAAAACAAACAATAAGATCAAAAGCACCTTAGTACAGTAAAGTATATACCGTATATGAAGGCACCTTCATACTACATTTCATTAGATACCATAATTCATATACAGATGCTTATCAGAATAATGGAAACACCTGTAGTTGGCAACATGTCAGATGTATGGGTTGGCAGTGGTGTCGTGGCGACCGCAGCGCCGGACTGCTGGTGGTGGTGTGTTAGGTGGGTCTCCATACTACGTCAGGCGTCGTGGAACAGGAGTGTGCAGTGGCTGCAGCAGACGGAGGTATGGTAAAATGAGAGACCTCTCAGAGTTTCAAAGAGGGCAAATTGTTGGTGCGCGGTTATGTGGAGTGAGTGTGACGGCAGTGGCTAGTGTGTTAGGTGTGTCGCCAGGGACAGTGTCGAAGGTGATGACGGCCTACACAACACACGGGAAAACCACATCGGGGAAGCGGAACAGTGGGCGGAAGAAAAGCATCAGTGACAGGGCACGCCGGGTATTAAAGCGCATTGTCACGCGGAACCGTCGTGCCACTGCGGCGCAAGTGACGGAGGAACTCAATCAGCACCTCCCCCAACCTGTTTCGACAATCACAGTCCGCCGCGAATTACATGACATGAACTTACGGGGTCGTGTTGCACGGGCCAAACCTCTCATCAGGGACCAGAACGCTTTAGCACGCCGCAAATGGTGCCGCGACCATGCAACTTGGACCGTTGACGACTGGAAACGTGTGGTATGGTCGGATGAGTCACCATTCACCCTATTCCAAACCACGGGCCGTGTTTATGTGTGGAGAACGCCCAAAGAAGCGTATGATCTGCAGTGTCTCCGCCCAACTGTGAAACATGGCGGCGGCACGGTGATGCTGTGGGCTGCAATATCATGGTTTTCATTGTGTCCTGTGGTCACACTTCGCGGACGCATCACTGCCAACGATTATGTCGCAATTTTAGGAGATCACTTGCATCCTATGGTCCGGATGTTGTTCCCGGACAATGACGCCATATTCCAGGATGATAATGCACCTATTCACACAGCTGGAGTTGTTGCAGCGTGGTTTGAGGAACATCGGGATGAAGTTCAACACCCCCCTGGCCCGCCCAATCCCCAGATCTCAACATAACTGAACATCTATTGTCCATCTTGGAAACACGACTCCGGCGACGATTTCCACCTCCATCCTCTCTCACAGAACTGGCCGATGCCCTGCACGAGGAATGGTGTAATATTCCACTTGCTACCATTCACGACCTCTATGCCTCCATCCCACGTCGCATCAAGGCTGTTCTGAAGGCGAAAGGTGGCCCGACACCATATTTATCTGGTAAGTTGCACTTTCGTTCAGGTGTTTCCATTATTCTGATAAGCATCTGTATAACTTTACAGTATTCTTTGAATAGGCTCTTACTACTACCAACGAGGTGGGCCAAGGTCCACAATGCATTATTTAAATTATAATTGGAACAAGACAAGCAATAAAATGAAGCAAATACATTCAATGGGTTGAAGCCTGACAATATCATTATTTTAGATTTTTTATCGAACTGGAAATATTTTTAAAAAAATGTGAGCCTCGGAGCCTTGGTAATGCTAGGGTTAATATTACAAGATTACATAGGGAAAAATATCGAAATTCGAACTGAGTTTCGCACCAGATTTGAAGCAACGTAGTTCCGTGAGTCCCGGCCCACCTAAACTCCAATGGCACTTTTGAATAAACATGATTAAATTAGCACTTTGTGTGAAGATGAAAGTAGCTTGTACATTGTGAGTAGCTGTTTATAAATCAAAACACACGTGATTGATTCTAGAGGAACAATAGTAGCGTATGCTAAAATTAGCGCTATGAGCAACGATACGTAGTACTTCAGACAGTAAAAAAGTAATGTGTTTGAAAATCTAGACAAGGTTACAAAATGAGCACTTGCCAGGATACAAACAAGAAAGGGTTCACAAACAAGGGAAGCATATGTTCAATAAAAGGGTCCACAATCGATGTAGTGTTACCCCTCAGGATAATACTTCTTAAATGATACGAACAGCATTTTTTAAGATAAGTTATTAGTCCTGATATCGCAACAGAATCTACTTCGGTAATAAAATTTGAGAATGATTCAAATATTCCATTTCTTTTTTAGAAACCACGTTAGACCAAACTTTAATTTTCTTTTTCAACGATCTTGTTTTATTGAAGGAGCTGGATATTTGTAAACCTTAAACTCAAATTTAGTCCATTTATTCTGGAAAGTGTCGTTTAAACATGCAAGCTTAACTACCCATTCGTTGTTGTCGAGATATTGACGATAAATGCTTGTCTTATTACTAAGAAAAAATAAACTTCCTTTCTTAATTCCCATAGCCTACTGAAACCTTTCCGCTTAACAACCATTGAACTTCCGTATGGAATGAAAGATGCTGATGATTAGATCCTAATTTTTCGCAAAATAATTTTAACAATCGTGTGTCCAAAAAAACACACATCGCGAGGCCCAATAGCAAACAAGCTGCGTCCCACCAGTTGAGAAACACTGATCTAGACAACTACGGTATGAGTAACAGCTAGTCTCGTTACTTGCACGAATGTGGTTCTCCTTTTCCTGTCGCCATGGGATTCGTACTTAAAATTCAAACATCAGAATAAACAAAAAGGCTACTACCAGAGGCGTGAGCAGAAGGGACTAAACCGGGTCTACTCCCCTCCCCATTGATTACACGGTACTTATGTTGAAAGGTTAATTTCGCTTTTAAATAAATAATGTTATGTCATGCCCAACAAGGGGTAAGGCTGAGGAAGGTGCTGAGCCGTTTCTATCGTCCCCATTAATAATAGCAGTAGAGACGACCAAATTTTACATTAAACTTTAGGTTATAATGTAGGTATATTGGAGATAAGGTATTTTTGTACATTGTGAAATATCAATAGTACCAAGATTGTTGCACAAGTCTAGGGTAGGTTTTCTGTTTTGCTTCCAATACCATTTCAATTCTCATACATCAGGCACGTATTAAGGGGGTCCGAACCTCCCCAAAAATTTCATTATATTGGAAATTAAATATAATTTTAAGCAACATTTTAGACATTTCATATATAATTTACATTGAAACAAATTTTGAACCCTCACAAGGCTTCTGGAACCTACCCGAAATAAATTCCTGGATACGTGCCTGCCACACATACTTCTCCACTCAAACTAGAACATTTGACAACCGAATAACATGTAAACAAATGACAAAGAAACAAAATTCCATCAAATTAATTTTTTATTGTAAAGAGCTTTGTAAATTCCATCCAGCAAACTTGTCCAATTGTATATAATAAATTTGATTGTACACAAAGGCTCGTATTCCATTTAAGCTCCCCATTACACGTTTCTGGTTACGCCGCTGGATATAGCTACTCACGCTAGAATTTTTCACACGGGTAACACCATCTCTACAGTAACACATTCGGAATTACTCACGTGTGTTCTAATTTATAAGCAGTTGATCACAATGTAGGAACCAATCTTTTACACAAGATGGTAAATTTAGAATGCGCTGCTGTTGAGCCTCTGAAATAATTGTTAACGTGTGTTTGTATAAACAGTTGCTCACAATGTGCGGTACACCCCATCTCTTCTTCATACAAAGTGTTAATTTTGTAGTGCAACAAAATGCTGCAAACATTTTAAGTGTGTAGTGCTGCGGATAACTTTAACATTTGCGGATCTGAACAATATTCACCCACTCCCTTGTTTTAAAACGCATCGTGTACAAATGAAAAAAAAAACACAAAGTAAACATTGATTGAAGTACAGTACATTTAGCATAATGAACTTGCTTAGGATCTTCAAAAGATCTTAAGCGGAAACGAACCCATAACCCAATAAACTGAACTCGAGCACGATACACAGCTCGATTAGGCACAGATTGTAATCATAATTTCTCCTCTTTCACACGTACGTTTTAGATCAAAATTATTGCCTTTTTAATTTATATCATGAGAGATGCGCACGGAAATATTAAGTTCGGCGCATTTTCTTAGATTAATTTGGTGGACTCTTAATTTGACAAATATAAATTATAACTCAATATAACTACACTTCTGTTAAAATAAAACTTTACAAATTAGTCTATTTAAGCTGATTTGCATCATAAATGTAAAAGATCTCACCTCACTGTTTATTTAAACCGATGTCAAATCACTGCAACAATGAAATATCTTTGTCACGCCGCATTGTGTTAAAATTAATAAATTTGTTTACGTAAACAACAATGTGCTACCTCACAGCAATCAGCTGACGCAAAATGACTGGTAGTGCATATTACCTAAAAATGGTATCTATGCGTAAAAATACCTTAACACATGCAGCTGTAATGTTGATGAAATGTGTTAATACCAACTGCGCTGTTTTCTCAAATAAGCAATTTGAATAGTTTTAGGTATTCATACCTTTTCAGTCCATGGTCGTCCCCAGGATTTTCACATGGGTAAGGTGGGACTGGGCACCAAAGTCAGGTCATTTCATACCCCATCTTGGTCTAGTGGTCACAGCACTCGTGTTCGGTGGGTGGTTGTGTTAAAATCCTTTCGGGTCCATTGAACACAGTGGTTCAGATCCCTTTACCAAAAACTGTAGGTCCCGTCCTTAGAAACTTCTAAGCTCGTCTAGGACGAAAATAATATTTCAATTCACAATTCGGGTGGCATTCCAAACTTGATGTCATTTACTTAACTAACTAACTCTATGGTTTATGGAACTCGTAAGTTCATCGCCGCAGTAACAAACGTTCGCCATTGGATTCTATCCTGGGCAATATCAAGCAAGTTTTCATCACAAACATCTACTTCCCGAAGATCTCTTCTAATATTGTCCTCCCAACTACGTCTCGGTCTTCCCAATTGCCCCCTTCCATCAGGCCTTCGAACCAGGATAGAATATAATCTTCGTTTTTCCACCAACCGAGCTACCTGTCCACCTTAGTCGTCGCGATTTCATTATTTTTACATCTGGTGAATCACACAGTCCGTGGAGTTCTTCATTATGGCAGTCTCCTCCGGAAAGTTATCTCGTCCCCTTTCGGCCCGTATATCTTTCTCAAAACCTTATTTTCAAATACACGTAATTTATGTTCATCTGCTAGGGTCGTACTCCAACTTTCGCAACCGTAAAGTATTACCGGCAGAACAACCGTTCTGTATATTTTTAATTTCAATTTCCTTGATATTAATCGTGATGTTAGAAGTTTTTGGACTGAATAGAAACATGCGTTTCCCGATACTAAGGAACTTTTTATTTCTTCAGTGAAATTTGTTTGATTTCTCTATGACCTCATCCCTATTTCTTATGTTTTTATTTCCTTCATTCCCTGTGTTTCGGCTTGCTATCATGTATTTTCTTTTATCTATGTTTCTCTGTAGACCTATCTCATCGCACGCTTCCACTGCATCGGTTTTGCTTTGTAGTGTATCTATATCGTCCCCTATTAAATCTTAATCATCCGCGTATACAAACAGTTGATTCAAACCATTCAATGATAGACCCTTTTTGTCCCCTTTAATTTTTAAAATCTCATATTCTAACGCAAAGTTAAACAGTAGTGGTAACAAGGCATCGCTTTGTTTCAATCTATTGCGAATCTTGAAACTATCTGACATATTATTGCCTATCCGTACTGTGCTTATGGGGTCGCTGAGACACATCTTCACTAGTTGAACCAATTTTTTCGGAATTCCAAATCGTATCAGGATACTGTATAACTTTTCCCTTTTGATAGAATCATATCCTTTCTTAAAATCAATGACTAGCTGGTGAACCGTCCCACTGTATTCTCATTTCTTCTCCAAAAATTGTCTCAAGGAGAAAATCTGGTCCAACGTGGATCTATTTCTTCTAAATCCAGATTGGTGATCTCCAATTATTTCATCTACGTATACACTTAGGCGTGTTAGCAGAATATTACTTAATATCTTGTAACAGGTTGGAAGTAACGAGATTCCGCGGTAATTATTACAGTCCGATTTATCACCTTTTTTGTAAATCGGAACTATTATTTAGATTTTCCATTCCATTGGGAGCTCCTCCTTTCTCCATATAGCACTTATCAATTTATGTATTTTCTTGATTAGTGCCGTTCCTCCAGCTTTAATTAATTCCGCTGGGATATTTCCTATTCCTGGTGATTTGAATTTTTTAAATTTCTTTACCGATATTTCGATTTTGTTC
This sequence comes from Lepisma saccharinum, assembly GCA_022664845.1. Taxonomy (NCBI): domain Eukaryota; kingdom Metazoa; phylum Arthropoda; class Insecta; order Zygentoma; family Lepismatidae; genus Lepisma; species Lepisma saccharinum. Next base: position 3,737 of record JAGDQP010029421.1, on the reverse strand, counting down.
TCGCTAGGTTCAGGATTTCACGATTCTGCGGTATGGGTTTTAAATTCCTCTGTTTGTTCACCGTTGTGTACATTAAGACGTTTGTCGAAACAACTTTTCCATACATCGGCAATTTTAGTCGGATACGCCTGAAAATCTCCACCGTCATTTCTAATCATTCCTAACCTCGGCTGGAAACCTTTCATTAACGAGTTTACCCCTTTGTATAGATTTCGTATGTTATTTGTCTTCCCGTTTCCCTTTATCTCCTGAATCTTCTGCGTCAGATATTGTCAGTTCTTGTTTCTGAACCCGCGTGTGGCGTTTCGTTGCGCGTTACTCTAGTGGTTGGTTTTTGCTTCGTTTTTATTACTTAGTCATCGTTGGCTTGCTTGTTTTCGTTCCTGATGAAGCTTAAGGCATTCTTCATCAAACCAAGGATTGTTTTTCTGTTGTTTCTTCTCATCTACACGTTCCATCGCTGCGCTCTTAATTGTTTCACGAATTCTTACATACATCAATTTCATTATTAATATCATCTTTATTATTACTCGAGTCGGCTAGGATTTCGAACCTATTTGAGAGTTCGAGTTGGTAATCTGCTTTAATGTTCGGATTATTTAATCGTTTAACTTCGAATTTCAGGTCGTAGAGCTGACAACTCTACATGGCTAAAACATGTCAAGAGATAGTAACAGATGGTTCATGGATTCTCCTGGGGTAAAATAATCCGGAGGTGAACAAGTCCCTCATTCGGATCTCCGGGCGGGGAATGTTTAAGGGGGCTACAAGAACAGGATTAAGAAAGACCTTAGAATAGGAACGTGGAACGTACGAACATTATATCAAACAAGCGCTCTTCATGTGACGGTACGCGAGACCGAGAAGTACGAGCTGGACATATTAGCGATACAAGAAGTTCGGTGGGATGGTCAAGATAGCATCCCACAGGGCAAGTACTCTTTCTACTACGGGGGAACACAGTCTCACGAATTTGAAATATGATTCCTCATTAAGAACAATATCCTTCAGGTGGTTCAGAATATACAGTTCGTAAACGAAAGACTATCGTACCTTACGATACGTACTCGATGTGGAAACACAATTTTATTAAACGTCTATGGTCCGACCGAGGTGGCTACAGATAACGACAAAGATATATTCTACGATGAGGTAGAAAGGCTGTTTGACCGAATGCCGAAGTATAATTCGAAAATTTTGTTGGGTGATTTCAATGCAGAGGTATGGAGGGAAGAAAAATATATTCATACAATAGGCAAATACAGGCATCACGAAAATACCAACAACAATGGAGAAAGACATAAATTTCGCGATTTCGAAAAATCTACTGGTCAAGAGCACATACTTTGAACACGAAGACTTATACAAATACACATGGGTATCTCCGGACGGCAAAACTATCAACAAGATCGATCATGTATTAGTAGATAGACGACGACACACCAACATAATGGATGTTAGGTCGTAGAGAGGAGCGGAAGCTGACACCAATCATCAATTATGATCACAAAAGTAAGGGAAAAGTTATGCATCGCGAACAGAGAAAGCAAGGGGTCAAAACAACTCGCATTAAAGGTAGACATTCAAGATATCGCCGTCTGTCCATCTCTGAGCCTTGCCAATGTGATGTCATTTATACAAACCATAAAATTAATACATTTTTATAAGTCTTTCTCGATTAGTCTAATACAAAAATATTTGAAAATTAAATGCTGAAATTTCGGAAAAGGGCACTTGCCCCCTTGCTTCCTTCTGCCGGCACCCATGTTTCAGCATTTTAACAACCTACAGAGGTTATTCATTTGCCTAAGAAGGGACTGAAGCAAAATGAGTTTCTACAGGGCTTTTCCTGTCCCACCAGATGAATACCGATATGGTACTCTACACATACCTAGGCTCTGTCCTGCACCTTACAAAATCCTTCGTATCACAGCATGCCTGAAAGATTCCACTTAAGGTCTAAAATAAAGTAAGAATATAAAACAGCCTTATTTTGAAGAACTAGATTCCTGAAAATCAACTTGGGTGGATGATGCTAATATTTCACATAGGCCTAGCGTTAAACTTTAATTGAATATTACCTCTACCTGAGTACCATTTTATGTATGTGAGATGTTTTTGCTTCACATTATTACTGCAATAACCAGGCTATTTGTAAATATTTGAAAAAACATTTTCGTTTGGAAGTTGGATTCCACTTAAGATTTGAAGAGGTGGGGAATATTGTCACTGCATTTCAAAGCAGTTCATTACATAATTGTTTGACGAGGAGGGGCTCTATGGTGAACGTTGAAAGCAGCCTATAATGGCTTTAAAATACATAATATCTAATTCATTTTTTTACGTAATTTCTCACTATCGATTATAGGCCTACTTGAAAGATTCATAAAAAAAAAATGAAAATATATCTTACCACCCTCAGGCCATCCCTCTCCCAACAGTTCTATTAACTATTTAATTTCGATCCCTAAAGAGAGGGCACAACTCTCTAGTGGGAGCTATTCACTCTGGTTGTTAGCAACAGGAAGCCTGATAGTCTCCCTGGGAAAGAAAAGAGTGTTTTGAAAGTTCAGAATTATCATTGCACATCAAATAAAGATTTGCTTGTAGCAGACGCACTATGGATATTCACTTCATGTATGATAGTTTGTTAGAAAACCTTTCAAAGAACTAACAGATGTCACTCTCATCCAGGGCCTAAAGTTGAGTGGAGTACTCCACACTTTGTGGAACTGTAGGAAAGGAGTGTGGAACTATAATTCTTAAAGTGTGGAGTGGTATTAATGTGAGTACCTTACTTTTCTCGGATTATGCATTTAAACGCGTTTAGTGTGTCAAACTAAATCTTACTGATTCAGTACATTCATTATGCAATGGGTTACTCAATTCCATATAACTGCCAGTATATGATATTAAGCCAGAGTTAATACGTATAGGTGTCTCCTAGATGGCAGGGAAAACCATTGCCAATTTTGAGGTGAAGGAACTTTTTAACTATATTTACTTTTCAAACGTTTTCGGTTGCATTCATATAGTTTTAAAATATGCAACTAACTGCACGTTTATCTGTTGTTTCAAGAGGACATTACACTTTTCCGATATAATGAAATGTGTTGTTTCGTAGATAAAAATTACACGATCCTTTGAATCCGTTATAGAAATATGTACTACCAGAGATAACATACATCAATAACCGCCAAAAATTTAGCCGAAGCACCGTAGACTCTCAACAACCAATCATAACCCAGGAAATATTATCCTGGGAAATATATCCCAGGAAATATTTTAGCCCAACCCCTTCTGTTATGAAATGGCTGGCCAGAAAGGAAAGGCGTTTTGAAGTTGGTAGGAAGTCAATGGAACAGCCCTGGTATAACGGTGTATTTGCCTCGGCAGAAGACTGAGACAGCGTGATGATCACGGAAAAATGACAGTGAAATTCTTATGTAAGAAAAAGTTACTTTTTTCTTCCAGTGTGACTATTTTTCTTACCGGTTTGTTTCCTGTATTTTATGGTTTAATACAATACAATTAAATACTAATGTGCCTTTAATTTTGTTTGCTCTGAATGCTAACATTTTCCTACATAATAGTAATAATAATAATATTTTTTTGGTCGCAGGTAAACATGATGTACTGGACAGAACACTGATTATATGCCAAAACAAAGGCTGACTAAACTAGTTTTTCTATACTATATAAAATTTTTACCAGTGTGGAGCTGTGATTTCGTTGAA
>JAGDQP010029420.1:0-23377 GCA_022664845.1 Lepisma saccharinum | reverse complement strand
CATGGAGCAGAGGGCGAATATCAAGTTCTGTTTCAAACTCGGGAAAAGTTTCACAGAAACTGCTGTGTTGATGCGGAGGGTGTATGGTGATACTTGTTTGTCTCGTGCACAGATATTTAGATGGTATGAACGTTTTAAAAGTGGTGTGGAATCGATTGACGATGAACCTCGGCCGGGTCGTCCAATTTCTGTTCGTAACGAGGAACTGATTGAAAAGGTCCGTGAACGTGTTCAAGAAGATCATTGTGTGATTGTGAGAATGATGGAAGGTGACTTTGGTGTTAACAGGGAGACAATTCGTAAGATCTTAGTGGAAGATTTAGGCAAGAAGAAGGTCGCAGCGCGGTTTGTGCCACACTCATTATCTGATGAACAGAAACAAGCGCGTGTTGATTACGCCCGTGACATCATTGCAACTGCCCGTAGGAAGAAAATTTTCCTTCTGTCCATTGTTGCAGAAGACGAATGTTAGTGTTTTCGTTATGATCAAGCTACTAAACGTCAGAGTGCCGAATGGAAGTCTGCAGATTCTCCAAAAGGAAAGAAACTTCGTCTCCAAAAGTCAAAAGTGAAGACAATGCTCATTTGTTTCTACGACAGTAAGGGTATCATTCATCATGAATTTGTACCAGAAGGTCACACAGTTAATGCTCAGTTTTATTTAGGTGTTTTGGAGCGTTTGTTAAAGAGAATACGTCGTGTTCGGCCTGAATACTCAACCCCAGGTAGCTGGTTCCTGCTCCATGACAACGCTCCAGCTCACCGAGCAGTACTTGTTGCGGAATATTTGGCCACAAACCAAGTGTGTGTGCTGAATCATCCCCCCTACTCACCAGATATGTCCCCCTGTGACTATTTCCTGTTCCCTAAGCTGAAGTTGGCATCGAAAGGACGACTTTTCGACAGGGTTGAAGACATCCAAGCAGCTGTGACAGCGGCATTACGGGCCATACCACAAACTGAGTTGCAGAAGTCATTCCACTCCTTGTGTGATCGTACCACTCGTTGTATTGATGCAGGAGGGATGTACTTCCAATAATAAACAGGTATTATTCAATTACTTTTGTTTGTTTCATCAGAATAAAATTAGTCTCATTACTTAATTGTCGGACTGTGTATAAGATAAAAAGTCATATTTTCTATCACGTGAAAATGACTAAAATCAAGTCAAATTCTTATTTAAAAATCGAGGATTTTGGCGGATTATCGACTTGTAGGTCATAAGCATAGATTTAATTTTAATGGAGATAAAAGTTTCACACCATTATTTTCTTATATTACGATGTAATTTCTTAAGATCATTTGGGTTAGGTATCAAAATTATTTTAGATGTTACAAAACTGAAATTATTTATTTACATCCAGCTTTAATCAGGGTTTCCACCATGATTTTCAGTTGGAATGGTGTTTGAAAAGTCAAAATTGGGGTGGTATAAGTGAATTTTGCAACGTTTATATCGATTTTTGGCCTTAAAAATTAAAGTTCGGGGTGCGCTCGAGAATTTGAGGGGTGACAAGCACAGGGGGACTTTCCTAATCAATGGTTTTAATCCAAGATGCAAAATGGTTTTGGTAGTTACCTTGGGCGGTCCAAGACCACGTTTGCAGAGCTTTGATAAAACCTGTATTACAAAACGCATAGCAAAGTATAAATATCATTGTGATAGTACAGGACTAGACTGTCAAATAAAATTGCAAGATACGAAATTTCGTGACAATATGGTGGCGCGGCGCTTTTGATATGCGTTATTGCTTTCTGCAAAAACTTGGTAATGTTTTAAATATACTGGTACTGGATATTTTAACTTGAAATTTGTTGTAGTTTATATCTGTATGTTGAATATCAAGTGTAGTAAGTATCTTCGAAAATATTTTATTTTCTTCTGGGTGAAAAACGTGTCCAAAATTGCTAAATTAAAATGTCACTTTCAAGGCCACAAAAGTGATGTTGTAGAAGGGGGTAAAAATCTACAAATAATATAGTCAGTATTGCTTTGTGACCGCTTTCGAATGCATACAATTTTTATTTTGTTATTTAAACCTCTTGGGGTGGGACAAAAGATTAAACTAGAGGGAAAGAATCCATCTCTGCGAGCAATGGCCTAACCTTGTTTATCACTCAAAAGGTAAGTACTAATAGACACCTATATGCATATACAAAAGGAAAATAATGCTATAGTAGTTATCAATATTAATGTATTTTAGATTCTAGGTACATCTTATTAACTTTCATTAATTACCTAAATATACCCATAGCTGTTTAAATACTGACATTTAGTTCATGACATAAATTATTTACAAAGTCGGTTTTCATCCGTTGAGCAGTTGGGCAAATACAACCTTACAAAAACATTTTCAAAATATTCCACTTCTTGACGTTGAAAATTAAACTATACTGAAAACTACGTCGAATAAACAGTTTAACAGACGAACATTTCGGTACATATACAACGTTAAAATTACATAACGGGACTAACGTTAAATCCACTGTTTCTCAACGTTTTTGTGCTACTGGGGAAGTAAGTTTGGGAAATATACAGAAGAGAATTTGAGGTGCGACACTATGAAAATTCAAAAACGAGTGCTAAATAATTAAAGGTATTAATTTTCAGAGACCTGGTGCAAATGGTTTTACAGACGGTCACTGAAATATTTGTGAACAGCGCATATTCTTATAGGTTCCAGAAATGTAGTGCAGCTAGAGAGAGAGAGAGAGAGAGATCCTTTAGAAGGTTGAAGATGATAACAATGTATGTTTATTGCTTCAAAACTGAGTAATTTGATTTCGTTATTCACAGAAATAATTTTAAAAAAAACCTCGAAAAATAAATTGCCACAACACAAAGACCAATTTGTATCACAGATGTGCAGAATTAAGAATTACAAGTTTTTATTCGTAAAATATTTATTGCTATTCTCTATAATATCCACAAAACTTTCAGTAAAAATGCCACTTTATATTAAGGAAAATATAAGAATGTTTGTAACGTTTGTTATATGAGAGGGACCCAGGGAGTAGCTATGCTACACCCCCTAACACCCCCCTAACACCCTCCCTAGACTTCGACAACACCCCCTAAGGAAAATTTCTGAACACGCTCCCTCATTTTGCGACATTTAATAGTGAGAAATTCCTAGAATTTCGATTTACAAAGACGGTAGTTATGGTAATACACAATCAAATCTTGGTAGTAGTTTTGCATTTATTCCGAAGAAATAACTTCTTTTGGGCTACATTCCTTTCTTGTCGCCTCGCAAAAATCCATCACTCTGGTGGCTGCTCCCTGCGGTGTTAGAGTGCAGAGATGCTAGACTCACTTCAGATGCACTCATTATCTATTAAGTTCTTTTGTGTGCACAGTGGAAAAGGCGGAACGCGTCACGATGAAGAGGAGAATTATTGAAACAAAGGAACTAAGTTTAGGAGGTCGTACATACGCATTATTTTTTTTAAATTTAAGTGAATCTTTGCTTCATAACTAAATAAATGGAAATAAAAGTAACAATGTTTTCAAACTTGATGCGCCGACCTTTCCAATACCTAACTCTGTGTTCTTCAGGGTTTGATTTCATACTCTAATTCATTCAAAAGAAAACAGGTAAAATTAATCTATGTCAACGCTAACGAACATTTTGTCAAACAAAAGCGATATGAAATGAAATACAGAGCGGTCGTGGCTCATTCCGGAGGTCCAGGAATCCATTCCTGGAGACGTCCATCCTGTCTGAAGTTTTCAAGCCTTATCAGGCAAATGCCGGGATCATATGTTATTTCAAGGCTATGTCCGTTTCCGTCCAATTTCCTTTCCCATTGTTCATGCTTGTTGTTGTTTCTAAGCTCCAATGTAAAATAGTCTCCGAGTTGTATATCGAGATGCCAGAAATAAATAAATCTTCGGAAGCGTTGACGCTGCTGGACTTGTAGATTAAGCTCGTGATGTTTAGACATATACTCACATATACAGTTACAGACAGACCACAAGTGGCTGGAGACAAAGTCTTATGTTTCCCTACTTAGGTGCCAGTTAAATAAGGCATCATTCAAACACTCACTCATTTGTGCCAGACTTCAGTACTCGAACTCGTGACGTACAAACACACATACAGACAGACAATAATTAAAAGAGCTTTTTTGTTACCCTGAACGTGTTACGTTGTCGCTAAAGATAAAAAAGAGATCTCAGACAATTTCCTTAGTCAAGATAGTATGACACTGGTTACATAGTTTTTCCGATTTTTTTAAAACCCTACTCCCAGATGAAATGTTTAGCACCCAAGCCATGTGTGCGATTTTTCTTATTTATATTGGAACTGACAATATTTGAAATTCGAAGAGTATAGATAGGAGAGGTTTTTTAGCTGCGGTAGTCAACATTTCATCAGGCAATCGGAATTTCTGAAAATTTTAATATTTCATTAAATTTAATATTTTAATAGCCACGGGTCGTTCATGCAGGTGTCGACCGGGTAGCCGTGCGGTCTAAGGCGTTAGGGCAACGACTCGAAGGTCCCGGGTTGGAGTCCTGGTAGGGGGCATGGGTGTTTGTGGATTTTAACTTAGTGTAAAGGGTCGAATCGTGACGGACGGAAGTCAAAAGTGTTACTAGACTGTCCCATAGAAAATAAAGTTTTTTACGTGCATGAAGGTAATACATTTTTTACATTTGGGGACCCGCCTTCCACCCCTGTCTCTCTGCATTCTTTACACAAAATAGGTAGTGTACTTTCGGGGACGTACAGCACGAGCAGTTGTTCGCTCTCCCCATTTGGGACAGGCTGTGCCTAGAGATTCTTGGATTGCCGGAATTCCGGCACTCCAAGAAGCTCCTATGTTCCTTCAGTTTAGACTTCAGGTGTTGCGGGACGGACTTTTGACCAGGCATCCAAGGTTCTCCTGGTCTTTAGTTCATGTATAGAACATTTGCTTGGGGGGAGTTCCCTACCTACCATATTTGCAATTTTATTACAAAAGGAAACATTGATACATAACATTTAGGATAAACACATGGACAACACACGAACTTCACAATGACAACACAAACATGGACTTGACTCGGCATCTTCTTCTTTTGCTGCCCCTGCAACGAGATAAGAGAGAATTTAAGGATCGGATTGCGCGTGGGAATGTTGTTTCGCCCACAAAGTTTTTCCGCTTCTCCTTCCTAGCCGTCTTCTTTACTGATATCTTCCTATTCCTCACTCACCATAGGGTTTAGGTTGTTTTCACTTGCCACACTTTCACTCTCACTTCATTTGCACTTGTATTCCTTTGGGGATAGGGGGGATTGGCAAATCATAGCCGTAGAAATGATGTTCTCCTACAAAGTTTGTATGCATCTACCTTAGTTATCCTTACTAGGTTTCCCTCCTTATATTCCTCTTCTGATTTCCCTCTCCATCATTCACTCATTTGGTCACACATACACTAGGCTATTTTGCTGTACGCTTCCATTCCGGGTTCCGGGATGTAAGTGTTGTTTGGATTATTTGTTAAATATTTTAATTATTATATGTTTTACTATTTCACTACACTTTCCCGCCACCACATTTATTCAAGACGCACACGATGAGCGTCTCTTGTGCCGGATTCCTGCACAAGGCATTCTAATTTGCCACTGGCTTCCAGCGACCAATTATTCACTTTATTTGCTGATAATCATGTTCTAATTAGTTATTCTGTATAGTTTTATTTAGGCCACTTTTCGGTTGTCTTTAACACATCTGGATGGTTATTTGAACACGTTTAGATACATAATGTTCTTTCGAGATGCTTGCTCGGCACCCGCGCGACGTTGCATACACACGGCACGCTCGCGCCTCACGAAACCCGTAATCGTTTATCTTCTATATTGAGTTTATTTATCCATATATCTATGTCATCCTTCCCCTCATAAATTTCTCTTTATAGTACCTTGAGATTTTTTATGTCAGCTCCTGAAGTATCAAGGCGAGTTCCGGTGTTCGCAGGACTTCTGCCGTGTTTACATCCCTTATTCTATTTCTTAGATCCAATACCAAATTTTCAGTTTCGGTACATCTTAGAACTATATGTTCTGGTGTAGCTATTGTATTGCAGGTATGACATAGATTATCTTCAACAAGTTTAAGTTCTCTTAGCTTCTGGTGGTATGGGCCGTGTCCCGTGAGGTAATGTATCATTCCTCCACTGGCGGAATGTAAGTGTTGTACTTCCTGTTGCACTTCCAATCTTCCAGCCACTTCCGGAAAGATACCATAGAGTCTTCTTGCTTTCGGGCTGTTTTCCGAAAAACGTTGCCATGCACGGACTATTTCCCTTGTTAGTTCTTCTTTATTGTTGATTTCCGTACGTATGATTTATCTTATTTTGTCGTTGTTGTTTTTTTCAGCCACTACTTGGCTCCGTGTTGTTTAATTTGAAGATGCATCGGCAGGGTTGCGGTCGCTACCTGAAGTGCTTCCACCGGAGTGGTTCGATAGGCTCCAGTTAGCCTTATTAGCAATTGCCTTTGGGCTCTGTTCACTATTTGAGATTGTTTTATATCGTCCATCCGGTAGCTCCAGGCACTAGTGGCGTAACACATTACTGCTCTAATCACTTGGTCGTGGTACAGCCTTATAATTTTTGTTGGTATTTTTAGTCCATTTGTGGCAATAGTTATAAGTTTACGGGTAATTTTAATTGCTTTATTCGTTGCATTTGTTGTATGTTCCCTAAAATTTAGTTTTTCATCTACTATAAGGCCCAGATATTTATAATGTTTTTCTCTTTTTATTGATTTGTTATTAATTTTGATTATGGGTCCCCTGTTAAAATTTAGCTTTACTTTAAATAATACATACTTTGTTTTCTCTGCTGAGATAGTCAATTTGTTATTGCTGCACCACGTTACCATTTCGTTGACGATTGTATTCGCTTTTTGTTCCAGATTAGTTCTACTATTACCTTTTAGTACGACCGCCAGATCGTCCGCATACCCTACCACAGTTTCCACCTCTTGCAGTCTACTTAGCATCTCCAGACATGGCTGGAATGTTATGTCCCAGAAAATGGGTCCCAGGATCGACCCCTGGGGACAGCCCCTTGTGGGCGCCTTCCACACAACGCCATCAGCCGTGTTGACTTCAATGTTTCTATTTATGAAATAGTTATTAACAAGTTTCCATATGTCTGGATGTATCCTGAGATTTTTTAGTTCTTTTAATAGAGCAGGCCACCAGAGGTTATCAAATGCTCCTGATATATCGAAGAAGATACCCATTATATACTTGCAGTCTTCAGTCCGTATTTGCTTTATCTTCTCACATAGCTGGTTGATTGCGTCCTTCGTCGATTTGCCCTTTCGAAACCCAAATTGTAGTTTGCAGTCTTCTAGATTTTCTCTTTTTTCGTTAATTCTCTTTGCTATAATTTTTTCGAAAATTTTGCTAACAACGTTTAAAAAGCAAATCGGACGGTAGGACTTCGGGTTTGTCTTATCTTTATCTTCTCCTTTCAGTAGGATCACTAATTTTGCTTTCTTCCACGAGCTTGGAAAGACTCCTTGTTTAAAACATTCGCGGAATAACCTTGATATATATGGTATCCAGTTCCTTGTTTTGTTTGTAAATTTCATTTTTAATCCCGTCTGGACCCGGGGCTTTACCGTTTTTCAGACTTTTGATTGCTATTTCTACTTCTTCGTTTGTTACTGTTAATTCTTCATTGTTTATTTCAAAGTTTACGTTGTATGTTTTTGCATTCTCCCTGATTATTGCGTTTTGTTCATTATCTTCATCTTCAATATCATCTGGAAATAGCTTTTTGTATAATAATTCAATGGTGTCTTTCCATCCTTTGGTGTATTCATTATTGTCATTCTTTAACGTATTGTAAGCACTTTTGGTTTTTATTTTCTTCATTATTAATTTATATGGTTTACCCCACAGATCCAGACTAAGATTTTCTTCGACGAATTTTTCCCATGTTCTTTTTCTATATTCAAACAATTCTTTTTCAAATGTTTCCTTGGCTTCCCTATATTTTCTGAGTCTTTCCTGCCTGAGCTCGTGATTTCCAGCTGCTCTATAACTTTTTCTTGCAGCTCTCATCTTTCGTTTTAGTCTTTCCATGCCTTCGGTCCATTGAGCATCTTTCTTCTTTTTCTTCTTTTTATAGATAGGTATTGATTCCTTGATTGCTCTAATTGTGGCCTGCTCCAGACCCTCTGTCAATTCGTTCAGATTACAGTTGTTATTTATTTGAGACAATTTCAGATTTCTTAGGAATTTTTTCCAGTTTATTTTCTTAATCTGATATTTCATTGTTTCATCTTCTTCGTCTTTTTCTTCAGTGGCTTGTTGATTGTAGTTTATATCCAGACTGATGACGTTGTGTGCACTCGTAGTAACATCTTCATTTACTTTCCAATTTAATACATTATTGTAAATACTTCCCTTCCCTTACGTCAATATTTGATTCCGCTCCGGCCCTGCCCCTGCCCCTGAACGTTGGTGGTTGGCCGTCCCTATTTATCACATTTAAGTTGTGTTGTTGTATTAGATCCTCGAACTGCTCTCCATTTTCGTCCATTCTGGGGCAGTGCTAAAGCGGATATTTCGCATTTAAGTCTCCCAAGATTAACATGCATCTATTATTGAACTTATTTAATATATCATCTAATCTAAGTATAAAATTATTAGTAGGGAGAGAGAACTGGCAGTAAACATTAACTATAATTAATTTGTTTTTCTTAAAATTTAGTTGCACACATTGTGTCCATTTATCATTAAATTCAGTGTGTGCCAGAACTTCAATATCCCTATTAAATATTACTATTACCACCATGGGGTTTTCATCTATAGGCAACAACTGCATGACCCCAGCCGGCATCCCTTGCAATCTACCTTTTCTTGTGTAAGGCTCCTGCAGGCATGCCACGTCCACATCTTCTTGTTCACACCATTGTCTTATTTCACTACATGCTAATTTAGATCTGTATGCATTTAATTGGGCCAACTTAAGCATTTCAGGGTTGTCTGGTGTGGACGTAGCACGCCGGGAACTTCTCTGCAGGATTAAACGCTATCCTGCATGAAGGTAATAGTGACATCCACTACTAGGAACCTTTGGCGTGCTGGAACTCATTACAAACCATGGACTATTCACCCGTTTCTGTTCATTATGATTTGCCACTTTCTTGCAGAGTTTATAGGTTCGGAAATTGAAACGGGAGGGCATGCCGTGGTCCAGTCAGGACGTGTTTTTGGGTTGGCTCCCAGATATTCACATGGTTAGCGCTCTCGCCCTTGGTGAGAGCGGTTCCGGGTTCGATTCGCAGAATTTTGATACTTATCCAGTATCGTGATAAATATTGGGGAGACACTTTGAATACAAAAACGAGCAAATTGGGGCCATGGAAGCCAAAGTACAACTGCGACGAGAGCCGATGCGCTACCCAACGAAAAGCCCTTTTAATTTTATTTTATTTATGGCATTCAAGCATCTCAGGCTCAGGCCGAGCTAAACGCTGTCTGGAATACCTTGGCGCTCTACGGAATGTCGTACCATTAGTTTAGGTTTGAGTTAGTAGACATGGTTTTAGGTGTTCGAAACGTCAGTGTGGCAAATTTCTGCATGGTTTGAAAAAGAAACGAGATCATAAGTAATATTTTCTAGTCGTGAAAGTTTAAAGAATTTTATTCAAACGTCCATCAATGCTTTGGTTTGTAGCGACAGAAAAGCGAAAAGTAGATACCAGAAACGTTCCTCCGGAAATATATACACAGGTGTATGTTAGCGACTAATCTGAATATAACCTTATTGGTCAAAAGTTGAATTTTGCATATTTTTTTTCTGCTTCTCATTGAGCATTCCGAAAAAAACTAAAAATGATATTTTACAATCCGTAGGTCAATTCACCTTAACACTGTTAGGAAGAATTGAATTTGTGGAAGTGGATGTCCTGATTTCAGCATTTGTTTGGCAAGCCTCAAGGAAGTCGATCACTTTGGGCATCGATCCGAGAACCTTGGAATAAGAAGTGCATACAATTTCCACTAAGTTATTATATCAACTATGATGTAATCTTGATATACACTCCAGGAGAGCTTGAGAAAAGTAGAGCTTACTTATATTTAAAATGTATTATTTTTTACTCTAAAGACATAGTTGAAGTAAATAGTCTCTTTCATAGTAATTAAAATTTAATAGTACATACCTATAAATATTTTACCAAATTAAAGCTTGCGAAAGCTAAACAAGTGAAAAAAAAAACAATATCTAAAATTATTTGAAAGATAATAGTTCTGTTGGTAATTAATTCTACTCGATGAAAATGATCCGAAGCGTGAAGATCAAATCTCCTCATAGTCTAAAATCAGTTTCCTACATAACGACAGAGGAGTAAGTTGTTTAATTTCTTCGCAAGTAATTAAATAATAATAATAATAATGCTTGCTATTTACACACATTGTCCTTATGTAGTTATGCACAATTCTTATTTTGAAAAGTATGACAAACAGAAACGCGCGCGCACACACACACATGCATGCATACATGGTAAGATATAATGAATGACTGTATAATATAGTGTATAATTGAATATTAATTACACCCCCCCAATAACTTTAGACACCCCCCTTCGACTACATTCCTAGCGTACTCCCTGGAGGGACCACAGTATATTAAACTTTTCGTGGGCCACAACGACTTGCACTACGGTACTGCCTTGCGTCGATACACACGATATAATATCCTGACAAATAATGATGGACGATGACAAATAGCAATAGAATGCATTTGTCTAAAAAATGTATTTGACACAGTTCATGCTTGATACATGCAATTTAGAGTAGAATCTTCCAAAATAAAATTTCATTGTAAATATATTAACGCCGTAAACGAAACATTTACGGATGAGATCTACAGTCTTTTCTCTAAATGATCTTTGAAACTCCCACCATGAGATTAGATAGAGGTGAAAACGCGTGTGCTAATCATTCAACCAACCATATAAAAACTTATTAAACTTGTTTAATTTCTGGCCTTAACAGCATTGAAAAGCTTGTTATATAGTTCTTTTGCAAACAATGTTGGAAAATGTTGCGGAAGGTAGGGGCCAATATCCACATTTTAAGTAGCATCCCTTGGAACCTTAAAAAAGATGTTAAATATAGAAATCTCATCTGAGTTATAGTCTACAATCATAAAGGTTTCTCAAATATATTAATCCCTTTAGCTAAATTGTAAGATTGAGTGCAGTAGCATTTGTCTCGGAATACCGTGGAAATACCTGTCAGGATAATCGACAGCACGACTCGAACCTGTGTGCCTCCACAGTACTTATCCTAAGTTCGCGACTGAATTTGAAAAATAATATTAGGCTCTATAGGAAAGAGAATGGTTCTAACTGCGCTTTAATATACATCAACATATATCTTATAGGTAATCAAGGGATCCAATGCAATAATTCAGTTTGGTAATGTTTGTCATATTGCATTTCTCGGAATTGAAAGAAAACTCCTTTTGACACTTAAAAAAGAAGAAAAGTAAACGGTTTGGTTATTTGTTAAAATGTAGTACATATTAAATATATACATTTTGATAATAGAACATAAAAACGGAGAATATATATAGTACCGGAGAATATATATAGTGAAATAGATAGAAATTGGTCAAATGAAATTGGTAGGCCCAAGTGTCTCATAATGTTTCCATCCTTAAACAATAGTCATCATGGCTCTACCTGCTTTTCCAGTCGTAAGACAAGATCTAACCTAACCTTTGGTCAAATATAAGTTAAATACAATTAATTATATTACTTCTGTTTAAGTATGTGCGGACTAGCGAATGATCTAGATTTGTCCGCCACTGCATATTAATTAACATAGAAAATCACAGTGACTTACCACTGAAGTCGAGAACAAGATGAAAAAGGAATATTCGGGCACAACACTGATCAATATTTTAAGTACTAAAATATATATGGTATTTAATGTAATTTCAACAATTGTAATTGTTTGTAGCTATTGTTAAAATTAGAACATGTTGCAAAAGTGTCCTAGTTCTGTTAATTGGGAAAAGAATCGTTATACAATACTATAATAATTGTGAAGTGATTCTTTTTAAAATAATAATTTTATATTTAATACGTTAGGTATGAAAGAAAACAATGTGAGGACTATTGTATTGAATTTCAGGGTATAGGTACCTCTATTTAATTAGTAAAACATTTTAGAAAATAGTAAGAAATATATTGAAACTGAAACTGTTCAGTCATCACTCGAAACAAAAATTTAATGTAATGATGGTAGGAAGAGAAACAGAATCTCGGAATTTCAAGTCGGTCCCAAGTACCTTTCATATGCCTCCTGACATTGCATCTCCTCGAATTTTGTAAAGGAATTGACCTCTTAAACTCTAGAACTTAGATTATGCATTACATGAATTGTGTATTAAGTGACTTACACTACTTGAAGACTTCAGCCAGTGACATCCAACGTCATGTTCATGGTTATACTAGTTCAGGCATTTCTATTAGATAATGCGTGTGCGATAGAGTTCTTTCCAGAGGAACATTGACCACACTATAAAGAAAATGGTTATTTAATACATCTTTCTACAAATTTTGCTCCTGTAGTTTAATTTCAATACTTGTTATCAATTGAGAGATATCCCAATCCTGTATTCGCACGTAAATAGTATTAGCAACATGTATAAATTTATGTCTCTTTTAAATTTGAATTTATTTATGGTCGTTAGACAACTTTGGTTCAGAACGCAATAGCGTGAGAGAAGGATGTGCGGTTAGGGCCTATCTTGAAGATACGAGTCACATTTGCTTAGTGTTGTTATGGAAAATTACTAGGGAAAATCAGTCAGGGTAGGTGACCGCGGGATCGTTCACAGGACCTTTCGATTCATAAGCGAACGCTCTACCAACTGAGCTACGGTTTACGACTGTTTTATTTATTCATATAGGTTGACATACTTTTATGATAAAGAGTCCATGATAATTGAGGCGTATGCACAAACAAAAAACTAAGTGCCATGTTAAAAGATAGCTCATAGACTTTTGTTCGCGCATGTGCCTTAATTAAAGCCCACTGTTTTCTCTACGAAATACTGGACTGGACTGGTGTATAAGGTGTTGTCATTTTTAATTTCTCTTGTCAAGAAACATTTATGCATTGATCTCAAAATAATTTCTAATTAAAGGTTTAAACTTAACAACAACACTATTATGAGTATAATCATTATTGACAACCTTCCACATTATCCGCAGGTAACGTTAATTATTACGATAAAGTTATATTCAGTTTCGCTTTGGAATAATAGAAGAATATTTATTTATAGCGGAATTAATAAAAAAAAATCTGGTTGGCCATTTTGGATGTCCTACTATTCAAGTTACTTTCTACTTCTTGTTTCTGTTAATTAATCATCCAAGCAAAAATACCAGAAATGCAAAAAGTTCAGCCAAGTTCTTCAGCCCTAAAAAGTGGTGAAATGGAGGACAGATGAGCCAAGTTCCTTGGCGACAGCATGTAAGAGGGACACTGGAACTTGGCGCGAGGTGGCAAGGTTCGTAATGTTTGGTTTCGAGCCTTAGGTTGTTGGTGGTGGGTATGGTGGGTTTTAGGGCCGCTTGAAGATCATCCGTCATCCATTTCACCACTTTTTAGGACTGAAGAAATTGGTTGAACTTTTGCACCTCTGGTGATTTTGCTCAGATTTCACAGCTTTTTGTAAGTGTATAATATATATACTTGCTTCACTGGGGGTGCTGCCTCCAGTATCCCATGGCGGGCTGCACCCATAACTTGTGGAGTTTTGGGGAACTGCACTCCCTTATCACAACCAGACTCTCCGGGGGACTGCGCCCCCATGGTGCAGATCTTCCCAATCCCCCAGTGGTTTGCCCCATTTATTCTAACCAACTCGTGATGGTACACCTTCATACCAAATTTCGTTTCTCTAACTTCAGTGGTTTAGAAAATGGGTTTTGGGCGGCCATTTCGGATTAAAGATGGAGACATTTTTAACATTATCTTATATTGTAATGACCTAATCGTGATGGTACACCTTAATATCATATTTCATTATTTCATTTCTCTATCTCGAACGGCGTGGAAATTGGTTTTTGGGCTGCCATTTTGAATCAAAGATAGCCACTTTTTTCAAAATGTAATATTTTCCTAAACTACTCTTGATAATACACATTTATGCCAAATCTCGTATCTCTAAGTCAAACGATGTGGAAAATAGATTATGAGGTCAGCCATTTTGGTTCCAAGATTGTGTCTTTAGAGACGTTTTCTACTATTTTCCGAACCTACTAATCATATGTACCGTCATACTATATTTCGTTTTTCTAGCTCCAGCCGTTTAGACTGTGTATTCTATGGAAATTTCATTTTGGGGCCATTTTGGATCCAAAGGTGAAAACATTTTCAAGATTTTGTAATATTTCCTTAACCTACTTAACATGATGTACCTTCATACCAAATTTCATTATTCTAGCTTCAGCTATTTAGGTTGTTTATTCTTTCAAATTTTACGTTTGTAGGTCATTATGAATACAAGATGGCAACTTTTCAAAATGATGGAATTTTTTCCCTTTACCTATTTATCATCCTCCATCATCATGACAAAATTTATCTTTCTAGCTTGTCCCGAACACCCTAAACAATATGAGTGTGTGAATGTGAGTGTATGAATCAGTAAGAGTAAAATACGCAATTTCAGGGGTCCACAACTCGAATATGCTTCATTCAGGCTATTAATATGAAATTTTGCACACCTTCACATATTTTCCATATCTCCTTAACTTTGAAAGCTCATATTCCTATCTTTAACATCTTTTTCTCTTACGGGGCCTCGAAATCGTCGATTTCGCCTAAAACTTTTGTTCCTGTATAACATGCTTCTGTCAGTGCTGACGTTTCGTGACACGCAAAATTTTGTGGGACACGCAGGAAGACTGGAAGATGGCGAGAGGTAGCAAGGTTCATGATGTTCGAGCCTTAGGTTTGGTGGTGGTGGGCGTGGTGGATTTAGAACCGCCACCAGATGGTTTGATGATCATGAACCTTTCCACCTCGCGCCAACTTCCAGTGTTCCTCTTACATGCTGTGGCCGAGGAACTTGGCTTATCCAACCTCCATTTCACCACATTTAAGGGCTGAAGAACTTTTTGTACCTCTGGTGCTTTTGATCGGATTTCACAGATTTTTCTACGTGTATAATATCGTTGTTGGAACTGCAATACCCTTACGTGGCAAACTATAAATTGTTCACGAAGGACAAAAACCTGGGTTCTGGACTAAAGTCTGGAATACAATTTAGGTACTGAAAAGCTGCTATATCTAAAAAATTAGAAGCGGTTTTCACATGACTGTTTTTACAGTATGCACAGTACACAGAACTATAAATACCAAAACGTGAAACGTTAAAAAAATCTATATGCAGTTCCGAAGACAATATTATGTATACTCACTTCGCTGCACCTCTTTATTGTAACCAGACTCTCTAGGAGTTGGCCTCCTTCGTGCAGATCTTCCTCATACCACCAGGGGCTTCGCCGAATAGTGATGGGACACCTTCAAACCAAATTTCGTCTCTCTAGCTTCAGTGGTTTGGAAATGGACTTTGGACGGCCATTTTGGATTAAAGATGAAGACATTTTTAATATTTTCTTATATTGTCGTGATCTAATCGTGATAGTACATTTTCATATCATATTTCATTTCTCTATCTCGAACGGTGTGGAAATTGGTTTTTTGTACTGCCATTTTGAATCCAAGATGGCCACTTTTTTCAAAATATTGTAATATTTTCCTAAACTACTCTACATTTATGCCAAATTTCGTATCTCTTGCTCAAACGGTGTGGAAAATGGATTATGAGGTCCGCCATCTTGGTTCTAAGATTGTGTCTTTGGAGACACTTTGTAGTATTTTCGTAAGCTACTAATGATAATGTATCGTCATACTGTATTTCGTTTTTCTAGCTCTAGCCGTTTAGGCTGTGTATTATATGTAAATTTCATTTTGACGGCCATTTTTCGATCCCAGGTGAGGTCTTTGGAGAAATTTAGTAATAGTTTTCTAACCGACTAATAATGATGCACTATTATACCAAAGTTCGTTATTCTAGCTCCAGCCGTTTAGGCTGTGTATTATATGGAAACTCGTTTTTGCGGCCATTTTGGATCCAAGATGGCAACTTTTTCCAGATTTTATAATAATTTTTTTAACCTACTAGTACCTTCATACCAAATTTTGTTTTTCTAGCTTCAACCGTTTAGGCTTTGTATTCTTTGAAATTTTAAGTTTGGCGGCCATTTTGAATACAAGATGGCATTTTTTTCAAAATGCCGGAATTTTTTCTTTACCTACTTATCATTCTCCACCTTCATGCCAAATTTTATGTTTCTAGTTTATTTCGAACACCCTAAACAATATGATGAGTGTGTCAGTGAGTGAGTGAGTGAGTCAGTAAGTTAGCCTAAAATATGCAATTTCAGGGGTCCAAAACTCGAATAAGCTTCAAGCTACGAATATAAAATTTTGCACACCTGCACATATTTTCCATATCTCCTTAACTTGGAAAGGTCATATTCCTATCTTTAACATATTTTTTTCTTACGGGGCCTCAAAATCGCCGATTTCGCCGAAAACTCTTGTTCCTGTATAACATGCTTCTGACAGTGCTGACGGTTTGTGATGCGGAGAAATGCCGTGCATGTTGATGAATTGTAACCTTCATCAATCCACCTCTGAACAAACATGTAGCTTCAGAGCTTCACTCTAATACGAACTTGCGTTTTCTATCATATATCATGAGCAAACACCCGCTTCCCAATGACAACATTTCAATTTTCGCGTATGATATTTACCCAGAAAGTATCCTCGCAAAAATGTACCAGGAAGAGTATAAACAGTTAACATTACTGGCACTATGCTGTGTATTAATGTTTATTTTAATCAGCCATGTAAGTAGTATGAGCAAGTTGTTGCAGTTTAATGTAACACGAATTTACCTTTACTTAACATTAGAACTATTCTAAGCTAATATCACATATAATCACTGATCGAAGGATTCAAATTCCTGCCGATTAGGGATTTGCGCTGTAACAGTTTAGAAAGAAATTTGGTTCGGTTGGAATTTGATTTCAAGAACTCAGCACATGAAAACTGTGTAGTCCATCCTCGTTCGCTTAGTATAGACGTTTATATATAGTGGTTCTTTATATTTATGTAAACAGAATGATTTAATTACTTTTAGAGTATATAGACTTTCCTAGACCTATCATAACACTGTATAGTAACAATTGGTGTAGTGTAAACATTGAGATTAGTTTTTTTTTTTTTGACGTCCTTTCTTAATAGCGAAGCTATAGAAAAAGGACCATTTAACCCTCCTCAGCACATCCATCTGCGTACAAAAACTAAATCTCAGGAATCAGAGGCGTACCGAGGTGTATTTGGAAAGGTCTTGGCTATGTTATCCCAAAGACGCGGAACGTTGATTTGCGCAGTGGGTCAATGCTGCTAACCCATATTTAAAAAAAAAATTAAAGTGTTCAATCCGTTAGACGAATCTGCACCAAAATTAGCAAAAACATTGTTCGACAAAGTAGAAAAAAATACTGTGGGTGTTTATGTTCCTAAGCACCTTAGTTGTCAGTGATACCAACCTACTTTCTATAAAATTCAACGTTTTAAATTGCGTTCATTCCATTAGGCGTAGCAGCACCTCACTTAGCACAAACATTATTCGATACAATAGAAACTTATTGTTGGTTTTTCCGTGCCTAAGCGCTCCAGTTGTCAGTCTTGTCAATCTACTTATATAAATGAATTTTTGTATGCCTGAAATGCTGTCAAGGGACCGGAGACTTCACGATTTTTAATAAAATCACAGCACTAACTTGTTTTAATTTTAGTTATTAATTACTTTTTTTATTAACTAATATTAATAATACTTACATTTACTCCTAAAGGAAATTTCTCAATTTATATTGGAATTAAAAAATGAACACTATGTATCTCAAAAAGTAAAATGTAACTTGTAACTTAGACACAAAAATCTTCAACAATGGTCCAAAACAAATACTTTAATAATAAGAATGAAACTAGTGCTGGAAGTAGATTGTTCTTTAAAGCATTTCTCCTGTTTGTTTTTACCAGAACAAATAATACTTTTGGTCCTCTTCTACTTTCTCTACGTCTGTCTGTCATTCTTTCTGTCCGTCTGTTTTTCTGTCTGTATCGCAGACTACCTCAACTAAACAAGGTACAAGGAAACTGATTTCAGATTAGTTCGAATTTCATTTATGGTATTTAAGTATCTAAGGCTCAGGTCGGGATAGAGGAGGGGAAAGGATTCGGGAAGGTGTCGGCCAGGGCCAATGTTGAAGGTGACATCCCGGCATTTGCCTGGTATGACTAACAAAAACCCTGGAAAATCTCAGTCGACCGGTGGGATCGAACCCACGACTTCCCGAAGGCTATGCCAAAGCTTTACCACTGAGTTTCAGTTTAGTGTTCATTGAATGATTTATAGGGCAATTTTTAACCTTGTGATTCTGAAACTGTCAGGTCTTTTCTGCTTAATTAGCTTTCTCAATTTAAAGGATTTACAGTAGTTCTACGCTACACACTTCAGTAGGTCGTGGTAGATCCACAATAAGTTTGTACTAGAATCTTACCTGCCTTTCTGTTCTATGTAAATAGCTGACCACATTAAGAAATATCTATCTTTTTAACCACAGTATTTTCGATTGTGTCAAATATGTATGCTAAATGTTTGGTGCGGATACGTCGAACTGTATGGAGCTAGTAAATATTTACTTTTTAAAATAGATTGGCAACACTGTCAACTGTCTGACCTCAAGCACCCCTATGGTGCGTCCCAGTACGAAAATACAAAGTTTGGTCCTGATACGTTCAAAGATATGGAAGCAATTAAGAATTTTATTTTCTAAAATTGGTTGGTAACACTGATAACTGTGGCGTCGGACGTATCTACATCAACTGTCCCAGTACCTAATGCACATGTTAAGTTTTCTGTAAATCAATGTGGATAGTCCAACGGTAACAAATATGAAATCTAGAATTTTAAAAATCGTTTGGCAACACTGACAAACTACAATGCCTGGAGTGCCTCTATCACATGTCACAGTACTTAATGAATATGTATGTCAAATTTTGTGTAAATCAAGGCACACATGTATATTTGCATTAATAAAGGCATATCTAAAAGTTGAATTTTAAAAAGGCTGGCAACACTGACAGCTGGAGTGTTTGAGGCCGGGGACGTCCAAAACTTTCTTCTATTGTATTGAATGATGTTTAAGCCTAATTTTGGGTAGATACGTTATGGAAGAAACTTTTAAAAAATATTTTTTAAAGAAGTTAGAAAAACTGAAAATTGAGCAGCCCGGAATATGTCACATATACCAAAAATGTAATCTTACAATATCTATGGTTTAATTTATGTTGCGTTTCTTCTTCATCGCCTATATAAAAGTAATTCTTGCTGAAAGAGACGTTAGCAATATTACAAATTGCTACCTTGGAAAAAAAAACTGAAAAAAACGAAGGCTCATTGTTTTTTTTTAGAAGAACGTTTTTTATTTACATCACTATCCTTACAATAAGGTAGGTGTTTTATAATATTTCTATTTACGTTAAGAGAAAAGTAGCTTCATCAATCACTTGAGGATCCACCTCAGATTTTAAATATTTTCGTATTAAAACATTTTTTTTTTCGAAAATCAACAAAATCCTAAATTTTTGAAACTTGATAAAATTTCCTATATATTAGTGTCTAGAAAATTCCATTTTTATGGAACCTACGACAAATTCTAAAACATTTCTGCTCAATAACGTTTTTAGGAAATGTGAAAATAATTCCAGAAAATATTCCCAAAATTTCAATAGCTGGTATTAATTGATAAACCTTAAAAACTTAAACAGTTTTGATATTGATGTCAAAGTCTAAGATCCTTTGTACTATATAACATTTTTCGAAAATCTGAAAATAAACCCGCTGAAACTCAGAAAACTTTGACACTCGAATAACATTTTTATTTATGACAGGGGAAGTTTAGGACACTTTTTTTTAAAAGTCTCCGATTTCTCAATTTATGCTTAACCCAGCCACGTGGTTGACCACATGGTAAGATACATTTTTTTTAGATCATTTATTTTTAAAAAAGGGAGAAAATGTGGGCGAATGAATGGTGATGGGAGAATTGGTGGAATCACCATTGGAACAGTATGAGAGAAAACTTGGTTTTATCTTGAAGCCACAGATGGCAGCAGAGGACCCCTGAACTGAAAGGATCCTTTTCATTCTAGATGTTAATAGGTTTTGTGTATGGCAGAATTTCCCTCTGGTTGCACGTCTTTCTCAATGATATATCCACAGTTCGCATAAACTTTTTTAAAATTTAAGGTAACATACGTTTTCTTGAGTGGAAAATATTTATTTCCTTTAAGTTTAATTCGCTAGTAAGCAAAGAATGCACTATGTAAGAAAGCCAGGAGGTATCAGCCGAGTTTGACTGCGAAAAGAACTGGAAAATTTCAGTTAAAATGACCGGCTGCCCAATTCAAGCCCAACCACTCTATGCGACCTCAAATGCTACCACTAAATATGTCTATTTCAATGAGGTTGCAGATAATTCATTTTCACACCTAAATACACCGTACTGGTGGCATTCTAAATTAAGGCTTGGGTTCCCCATTTACCACTTATATAGACAGTGTGTCCCTGATATAATGGCGCATGTTTTGG
Organism: Lepisma saccharinum; assembly: GCA_022664845.1. Lineage (NCBI taxonomy): Eukaryota > Metazoa > Arthropoda > Insecta > Zygentoma > Lepismatidae > Lepisma > Lepisma saccharinum. The sequence goes on along the minus strand of JAGDQP010029420.1, from coordinate 2,611 downwards.
GAGTTCATTATTTACATCAAAACAACAAGATTATATATATATATTTCAAGAAAATTCGTGGTATGTTTAGTTTCACCGCTACATTCACTCAAATTTACGACGACATCGTCATAGATCACGTCATAACTCCACACATAATAACGTAAGCGGTTGGGCTTAGTAAATCCCAATAGAAATAGTATCCAATACATCAATTTAAGCAAAGTTTATGATTGAGAGAGTGCCACATAGACAAGTTTCGATACGTAGGAATTAAGGAATTAAGTGATTTAATAGTACAACTGTACAAGTGTAGAAATCTCCCTTTAAGCTGATTTCACCAATCATAAACATAATGTATATAGGTGTATTGATACTACATCAATTTGGTAAACGGACACTGTTTACGTCATTATAATGTCAAGCTATGACGTCAATTGTAATTCCGAAATTATGCATAATTTAAAATTTCCTCAAAGGAACTACTTTGCATGTTTTAATGTGAAGAATCATCTCCCGAAGTGTGCGTTATTATTTCAGGGATACTTTATATACTATGTGATCAAAAGTATGCAGACACCCACCTGAAAATGAAGTACCAGTTTAGGTCGCCTTTCATCGGGAACACGTTCAGTCAATAGATGTTGGCCTGGATGACAGCCTGCACTCTCGCAGGCATACTTTCAATCGGGTGGCGGAAGATTTCCTAAAAAGTGGCAGCCCATTCCTCTCCAAGCACCAAGATGAGGAGAGGATTCCATGTGGGTCACTGTTTTCTAGCACGAAGTCGGCGTTCCAAAACATCTCAGATATGTTCTATAGGATTGAAATTAGGACTCTGCGCAGGCCAATCCGTTAGTGAGATGTTGTCGTTAAACAACACCCCCTATCACCCCTATAACCCCTGTAGTATGGACGGCTGCTCGGTCGTGTTCAAAGGCATTCATGTTCAAGATGATCTGATCTTAGATGATAAGCAGAAAGGAAAGTGAACTTTAACGTAACCTTGTACCGTGACATTGCCATGTAAAGAAACTCGGGGATAAGTCTCTTCCAGGAGAAATATAACCAGACTAAGATCACAATACCACCAGATTTCATAGTTGGCAGTATACAGGCTGGTAAATATTGTTCACCAGGCATTCGCCACACTGACACCATACCATCGGATTACCATACTATGATTAATTTCTCTAATCAACGGTTTTCCACTGTTCTATGCTCCAACATTAATGATGCATACACCACGAGAGCGGCGTTTGGCATTTATTTGTGTAATGTGTGGCTTATGGGCAGCTGCTCTGCCATGGAAACTACGTTTCCGCACCTCTCGTCGAACAGTCATGTTGCTTGGAGTAGATACAGATGCAGTTTAGAATTCCTGTGTGATCGAGACGATGGATGATTGATGATTACCCTTTACGGAGGTCAACATGGGAGGCCGGCCTTCACGCTCTTTGGTTGTACATGCCCCTTCACGTTTCCACTTCATTATAACATCAAAAGCAGTAGACCTAGGGATGTTCAGGAGGAGGGGAATCTCGCGCACAGTCTTCTTACACAAGTAGCATGCAATCACCTGACCACGTTGAAAGTCCACGAATTCCTCAGACCTTGTCATTCTGTTGTCTGCTGGCTACTGAGATCGCTGACCATGACAGGACTGATTCGCACTCTATGATAAACACAACTTCGCGAGGTGTTCGGATACTTTTGATCACGTAGTATGTGGATATAAATAGTAAATTGTGTTCTTGGAATGTAGTTCGTTTAGTACTAAGTTTGTAGTTTATTTAATATAAACTCCTGACATAACATCTATACATACAAAACCCAAAGCTAATTGAAACTTTTGTTACCAACATCGCTGCTGCTAATAAGTCATCATGACTTACAATAACTACAAAACAAATGTTTCTACATTTGATTTGATTTAATTATAAAGACTGAAGAGGAAAGGATCGTACCCTCGAGACTTCGAAGACTTCGGATCAGTACCTGTATTAGGGAAGCACGCGGTTTCCACTTGTTACTGTCAGCAATTCTGAATGAGATTTTCTTAGTTTGACCAGGTGATTGCTGCTTCCTCCTCTACATTCCTTATTGCTTTCCAAGGAAGAATGATCGCCAGTTTCTGTTATCCCTCAGACCTCTGATGAGGTTACGAATACCTATCTGTCTAACTCATAAATGAACATGTAAATTTTTGAAGATGTCAAATGTTGCTACAACTGCAGTATCAATTATAGTTTGGTGATGATGATTTCGGGTGTACTGCCCGAAGGTGGGTCCTGACCCCAAGGTCCCTGGGCAAGGTAAACTTATGGTGGTTTGGCATTACCTTCCATCTGATGAAGGTAACGTCCTAAAGACGGGATCTACAATTTAACATGGGCTTAGAACCCCTTGTGTCCCTACTGGGAATAGAACCAATAACCCCTTGACTACAAGGCAGCAGGCGTTACCACTTATCCACAACGGACAATTAAGAGAAATAGAAAAATGCTATTTGTTAAATTTGATTCGAAAGAGATAGGCCTTGACGGCAGATCAACATGCACGGCAGTGCATGAGCCAAGTTCTTCACGTCAGAAAACGTCAGCACTGCCAGAAGCATATTATACAGGAACAA
>JAGDQP010029419.1:0-15797 GCA_022664845.1 Lepisma saccharinum | reverse complement strand
TGAAACAATACTGGAATATATATTGTGAACTATATATATATATATATCATTGATGGAAATATTTACAAAATAACCCCCTGACGTTAAAGTTCTTGCCAGCATGAAATTATATATATATAAAATGTTCATCATTTTTTAGAAAAGAAACTGTTTCTAAAATAACGAGAATGTTTTTAAAATGTATTGATAATACCTCATGCTCTGTGAGTACACCTTAATGACCTCTATCTAAATGCGATGCTGTATTGACTGCTGCTATTGACGATTTCATGATTATATCAAGCCTGGGGAGCGGAGATGACAGTTAATCTTGTTTGTCCACTCCCAGTCTAAACCAATGACCTCTATCTAAAAGCGATATTGCTCTGACTGCGGCCATTGAAAATTTCATGAATACATGAAGTCAGATAGCGTAGAGAACACTTAATTTCGTTTGTCCATTTCCAGCCTAAACCAATATGGACCAAATCTTCGGTTCTAATGTTTTTTTACGCTTGATATCGCTGTGTGGCCCGTTTTTTATTTATGTCTTAGTTCTTGCATAAAAGTAAATATTACTAGCAGCATTTTCTATTATATGCAGAGTACTGAATACTATTATGTGGATAACTCAGAAATTAAGACGACTTAAATAAAAAAAAACGGGTCATTCAGCGATAAGAAGCGTATAAAACTGAGTTAGAACTGAAAGTTTGGTCCATATTGGTTTAGATAGGAAGTGAAAAAAAAAGAGAGAGAGATCAAGTGCTTCTCCGATGCCTGGGCTTCATATATTCATGAAAATTTCAATGGCAAAGTCAGTCCAGTATCGCTTTTAGGTGGAGGTCATTGCTACAAACTATGAACTTAATTATAGTATCTGGCAACCAATGAACAATGTTAAAAGTAATATTACAAATCGATTAAGATGGTATATGTAAATCACTTCAGATCCTTTAGATGTTTAAACCTATCGTAGTGTATTGTGCCATCAAATACAGCAATTTCTACAGTAAGTAATTACCCAAATACATTCTCTTCGTTTTCTTTTCTGTGTTCAAAGTTCGGAGTAGGAAAGAAGCGACCGATGATTTCGCCGTTCTGAGACGGTCATCAGCAACATGTGCATGCACACAAATTTGGCCTAATCTGGACTCATTATTTACATTAGGCAATTTTGACGTTTACCAACACAGAACTTCGAGATTTATCCCACAAAGCCAACGAAAATAATAATATTCTCAGTATCTGGAAACGTTGTGAATAGTGATAACAGAAACATTGCAAAATAATTGTGAGAGCATATACGTATATCGTAATGTTCCCTTTAGTTTTGATTTGGTAGAGTCAAAGATATACGGGATTGGTTTATAGCCCTCAAGTCTTTATTAACATACAAGAATAAAGTTAACAAAATTACCGTCCCGAAGAACACAGTTTACAGTTATCTGAATACAAATGATTAAAGATGTCTTATTTAATAATGATCAGTTAGAGGTTCTGGAAAGAGGGTGACACCAGTTCCTTAGCAAGCTGCGTGTCGGGAAGTTGTACCAGTTCCTTGGCGAACTACGTACAGGAGAATATTAAGGTAAGAGTACACACCAGTTCCTTGGCGAACTACGTGTGCGGATGACATCAATTCCTTAGCGAATTACGTGTCAGGTAGTTGTACCAGTTCCTTGGCGAACTACGTACAGGTTAAGTTAGGATTTATGTATGAGAGTGCACACCAGTTCCTTGGCGAACTACCTGTGCGGGATAGTACCAGTTCCTTGGCGAACTACTTACTAGGATGTTCCAGTTTCTTAGCAAACTGCGAACGGTTGAAGGAGAGGAGCTCACCACCCGGGGGAAATGAGTGATGGCTCTTGCTCTGTGCAGGTCCTTTTTAAAGGTGAATGTAGGGGTGGTTCCTCTTGCTTCTCCTACTTGACTCCAGCTCCCTCTGTCTTCCGTTATTTGCTCCATCTGGTGTTAGTTTGAGGAGTTGACCGTCGTCTGCTCCAATGTGTATGTATTATTTGTTTACTTGCATAACCACATGTTTGTTCTATAAACATGTGTGTTATTGTTTATACAATGTCCACGTGTTCGCTATACACGCTGGTCATTACGAATTATTTCGGGTCTTTTAGATGGTTCTATATGTTTAAACGTATTGTAGTGCATTTGCCAGCCATCGACCTCCATTAATACGATACTGGACTGACTGCAGCCATTGAAAATTTCATGAATATGTGAACCTAGGGAGCGGACAGGAAACTTAATCTCGTTTGTCCACTTCCAGTCTAAACCAATATGGACCAAATTTTCGATTCTAACTCAGTTTTTTACGCTTGATATCGCTGTGTGGCCCGTTTTTGTATTTATGTCTTAATTCTTGCAAAAAACCTAAATACTATTTGCAATATTTTCTATTGTATGCAGAGTGCTGTATACTCTTACATGAATAACTCAGGAATTCAGACTTGAATCAAAAAACGGGCCACACAGCGATATCAAGCGTATAAAACTGAGTTAGAACTGAAAATTTGGTCCACATTGGATTAGACTGGAAGTGGACAAACGAATTTAAATATTTGCTCTGACGTCTATCTTTCAACACTATGTAGTTACTCCAGTATAGTTTACGTAGAGCTCGATGGTGCCAGCAAATAAACTAATTTCTGTAGTAAGTATTGACGCGTATGTATTCTCTTCGTCTCTTTTTCTGTGTTCAAAGTTCGGAGTAGCAAAGATACGACCGATGATTTCGCCGTTCTAAGACAGTCCTCACCAACATGTACACGCATACAAACTTGGCCTAATCTAGACTCACCATAACCGTGATGGAAAAAGAAAATTTAGAACTTTTTTCTGCCCCATCAGTATGTTTGTTTGTATTGTAAAAACAGCGAAAATCTTTCTTTTGTTATAACTGGAGTTACTCTAAATGCATTAAGTACTGTAGAAAACTCAAACTTAAGTTAGTTCCTTCTGCCACGAGACCATGAAATAATTCTCTACCTGTTTCGCCACGGTCCAGCGGCGGATGTTAGCGGACAGCCGCCGTGTTGGATATCTGCCAGAGAACAGCGGCTCTGCGGCAATGTCCGCCGGTGGACCGACGGCGAATATCCGAAACATTGGCAGAGATATGGCAATAGTTTAATTCTGACTGCGGCCCGCCATCATTTTACTCATGGGGGTTTACACATGCAAGTGCTTTAGAAAAATCATGAAATCTGTTTTAAGAAAGTCGCAAGATTCCAAAAAACTGTGTCAAGTTACTCAAGGTTTGCAGGATGGAAAATTGAATAAGTATTGTAGCTGAAAATGAAGCTGTAAGTATTAGTAGCATACAACACTTTAAAAAGGAAAGCCTGACTTCGTGTGATGGCAGAAGGTTTTCACTTTACAACGTGTTGTTCAGGGTTAATCGGCACCCACACAGCACTGTTTCTTAATTCGAGGTTGAAATTCCCTTGGTTTTGCCTTGTTGAGCTTGACGTGACACGACAAGTATATTTCAAGCTTGATACAGCCTTGATTTTTGATACATAAAATATGGTTTATCTAACAACCCAATTTCAAGCCCGATTATCTCTCCCCTAAACAAGGCACTTCTTGCTTTTGAAAAATCAAGCATAATTCAAACTTGATTCAACCTTTTTGCTTGACACGACACGTTTGTTTGCAGCTTTTTGGTTTGATGTTTCAAGGCCAAAACAAGCTTGATTCAATATGATTTATCTATGTAGGCGTGCATTTGCAATGAACAACTTGTAAATTCGCTTTGTTGTCCTTAGTAATTAGAGTATAAAAAGCAACTAAAGGCCGCTTTAGACGACAGCATTTATGCTACGATGAATCTTACGATTAGCAGGAGTGCCAGAGCGTGAAAGCAAGAATGACAATAGGGCAAGATGCTATGGTATAAAGCCATAACTTTTTTCTTTTTATGCTGGCACACTGCTTTCGCTAAGATTCTTCGTACGAGAAATAGTATCTTCTAAAGCGGCCTTAACTCTCTGTTGTGACCTGCGTATTTCTTTTAATGAATTTTAAAGGAAACTAGTTTTTGTCTTGTTCTTCATATTTCCGCCGTTTTTAGCGAACTTTTTGTCATCCTAAAAAATCTACCCCTTCGTAATAGCCATCGATCTCTACGTAAACGCTACTGGAGTGACTACTTAGTGTTGAAAAATAGACGCCAAAGTAAATATTTAAATTAGTTTGTTCACTTCCAGTCTAATCCAATGTGGACCATATTTTCAGTTCTAACTCAGCTTTATACGCTTCTTATCCCTGTGTGGCCCGATTTTTTATTTAAGTCTTAATTCCTGAATTATTTATGTAAGAGTATATCGTATTCTGCATAGAATAGACAATACTGCAAATAATATTTACATTTTTTGCCAGAATTAAGACATAAATAAAAAAGTGCGCCACACAGCGTTATTAAGCGTAAAAAACTCACAAGTAAGGTTCGCGAACGAGCAGAAACAAACAAAACTACAATGTAGTTCAAATGAAAGATAATGACGAATATATGCATAAAACACCGAAAGAAACTTCTCCTTCATATATAGTTCAAAAGTAGCGGCAATTCAAAATCGAACAAATGTTGAATAAGCCTGGTGAGACACAGTCCAGAACCACCATTGGATTTTGAAAACGGGCTGACGGAGGAGGATGAAACTTGGGATAGAGGTAAAGGGGATGGGGCCACACCAGATGATGCTAGTAGACATCATAGCAGCCATCTTGAAATCCGCCATCTTGGATTGAGCTCCGAAATGTTAAATAGAAAGAGGGTCAAGTGACATATACTTTAAGGCCAGAATTTTACCACCAACACGACTGTGCAGTTATTTTTTCCATTAAGTAAGTCATGTTTGAGTTATTATCACTGGGTGTTTCCCGTATGACGTCTAAAGAATGTGTCGAATATGCTTCCTGTTTAGTACTACACATAATGCAAGGCATTTCTTCGAGACTTCATGTACCGGAATAATGTCAGGCGATACAGAGGTGCATGCATCCATAATTCACTCCTGAACATGTCGGAGGCCCGTGATTCCCTCTTACCATGAGCACGAGATGGCTCCCCAAATAACCCATTTTATTGTTTCTGCGCGTTCGCGTTTTACATGCATAAAGAAATCGTATGAAAGTAGTGGGCGGGAAAGGAAAGGCATGAGTAGTACATGCAGAAAATACCCCACAAAATCATCTCCCTCAGTGCTAGTACCAAAGTAGAGCCACTTAAATATCGAAGCGAAGAACATACAACATATGATAATGACATTGGGGAAACGAAGAAAGCAAAACGTGTTTTCACATGCATATATTTGTCATTATCTTTCATTTGAACTACATTGTAGTTTTGTTTGTTTCTGCTCGTTCGCGAACCTTACTTGTGAGTTAGAACCGAAAATTTGGTTCATATTGGTTTAGACTGGAAGTGGACAAACAATATTAAGTTTGCTCACCGCTCCCTAGCTTCATCTATTCATGAAATTTTCAATGGCTACAGCCAGTCCAGTATCGTTTTTTGATGCATGCAAATATGCACTAAAAGTGAGCAAAATATGAAGCAATGTCCACTTTCGGAAACACATTAGCTTCTTGTAAATGCTTTATTCTAGATGCTAAAAAATTCTTCATATTTACAGATCTTCATTCTTTATTTACCTCATATGATTTACCATGGTAAAATTAGCTGTTTTTAATAGTTTTGCTCTGAAATACACTTGTTCATATACTCAAATACACATGCTTGGAGTAACTGCTATTTCGAATACTACTATTTTTTTTTTTTAATGAAAGGAAATCTACTCTAATTACATATCAAAGTTGCACTTGATTACGATGGTGTTTTACATTTTCAATTAGAAACTTCTGTTTCCATCAAGAATGTTTTTGTATTCCAAAAACCTCACTAGCTTGATGTGCCACTAGAATTAGATACAATTGGAAAGAATTTAAGGCCAATAATATGTCACACATCAAGCTCAAGGTCGTCTGCAGACTATTCATGTCTCATATCTAGCTTTAATAGCCTAGGCAGAATTTAGTTTCTGAGGGGTTCGACGAGGGGATCTAGTCTTGGAATGTATACGAAATGAAAGCAGAAATTTATAATAATTTTACGTAGAAGTCGAAATTTCGGTGGTGATCAACCCCCCCCCCTTCCTTGAGTCTTACCCCCTTTCCGAATAGGTACTTTGTGCTCCGTTACGTAGCCTTGCTCTGTCGGATACACCGTCGATGGTTATCCGAATTCCCCCTTCCACGGAGCATTGAAGTGAACGGAGCAACGGAGGACCAGATGGTCACTTGATCCTCCGTTCGGTTGCGCGCTGCTGCCATGTTGAAAAGAAAAAAAAGCGGGATTTTGCATGCCAAAATTTCTTCTTCGCTTGGGAGTTGAGACAAATGTGTAGAATTGATAACGTGTTGCAAGTTTTAGATGAACGACCGTGCCGAAGTATTTGAATGTAAGTATTTTAATAGATTAAGATTTGATTTCACATTATGTTATCGATATTGTACCATTTTTGAGTGACATGGCTTCATGATCACTGAATAATTTTAACTTCGCAATGTGACAATATAGTTGGTTGGATTTCCCCAATGGGCTTCCATGTAGATATTAATAGATGAGAGGGCAACATATGAGTAGTTTATTTAAGAATACTAAGATTAAGAACTCTTATAATTATTTGAAGTGTTTTTAGAACTTCAAATGCGTAACGCTGTCAAGGCTCAAGACTTAGGTGATCATTCCTAGATCCTGGTATAACATTATTGTGATCATTCCTAGATCCTGGTATAACATTATTTAGTGATTCATAGTTCATGAGACGCATTTATTTTGCAAGAACTTCCAGAATAAACTGCAGAATTGTGATCATCCTTCGAATAGTTATCAATCTTTGTCTGTTGTTATTTAATATATGCCGAATACCTACAATGGGAATTTTACCCCTACATCTATCTTCATCCATGTTGCTTTTCGGCTTATTCACTTCGCATCAAACTACCTTGATTTCGCATTACCCAATACTCACTCACATTAGCCGCGGAAGGTTTTCAGCTATTTCTAGACTTGGGTGGCATTTGTGGTTAAAATTTTAAACACTTACGTATTTAATTCGGATAAGTGTGCATAACGGAAGCGAACGAGACATAGTATAATGGAACGGAACGGAGGACCATTGAATACGGAAAGGGGGACAGTATACGCCTCTGTTTCTAAGTATACAGAATCATCAAGCATGTTCAGCGCATTTTTCACATAATCTATTATTTTGATGTTTGTTTGTTTGTAGCAACTTTTACTCTGAAATATGCAAGGTGTTTGTATTTGCATTTTCATGTGTTATGGATACACATCGTTAAAATGTGCGTTCAAATGTGAAGCATCGACATTATTTTATTATATTGTATTTTGGATTTAAGGAAGGAAGCAACTTGCAGATATACATATTACATTATATTTCTGGGTATGATGAAACTAATCCTCCATTATGTTTTTGATGTTACTAAAATCTTGGTAAAAATAAACTATAAGGATGTAAACCATAGAGTTAGGAAAAAAATAGAACATACATGAAGCCAAATTACGGTTCATCGGCAGACCCATTAGAGTCACTCTATACCGAGTACTATGAGGATTGCCTTTTTCGATAGGAGGATGAGTGCACCTCAGAGAGGCAATACTCGGAAAAGAGTGTCTTTAAATATGGCGTCAGTTAATATGGCCGAAATGCCTCGTCCCTTCCGTCTCTTGGTTTCATTCCCCTCTCCAACAAAACAGCCTAAGGTTCCCTCATTTTTGTATTCCTAACTCTATGATGTAAACAAATTAAACTTTAAGATATAGAAGCAATGACCTCTATCAAAAAACGATACTGGACTGACTGCAGCCATTGAAATCTTTATAAATATATGATGCTTTGGAGAGGAGAGCACACTTAATCTCGTTTGTCCACTTAAATCTAAACCAATATGAACCAAAGTTTCGGTTCTAACTCAGTTTTTTTACGCTTAATAACGCTGTGTGACCCCTTTTTTTATTGTATGTCTTAATTCTGGCAAAAAATGAAAAGATTATTTGCAGTATTTTCTATTCTATGCAGAGTACGATATACTCTTACATAAATAACTCAGGCATTAAGGCTTAAATAAAATAATCGGGCCGCACAGCGATAAGAAGCGTAAAAAACTGAGTTAGAACCGAAAATTTGGTACACATTGAATTATACTGGAAGTGGACAAACGAGTTTAAATATTTGCTCTGACATCTATCTTTCAACGCTAAGTAGTCACTCCAGTGTCATTTACGTAGAGCTCGATGTATGGAAGACAGTGTTGTTTTTATCTGAAATATTATATAATAAAGAAATCTTATTTTGGAAGATGCTGATAATAAAGGTAATATGAAAAGAATCTACAACATAATGAAAGAATGTATCATACTCGCGGGAAGGAATATTGTGTGACGTAAAGAAAGATCATGGAGTTTAAAGTGTTTTGATAATTCAATGTGCAAAGTGATATAAAAAAACTCTTGTAGGGTACAGTATATAGTTTTTGGCTGAGCTTAAATAAATCATTGCTTTTCTCGTCTTGAGATAATATCTATTTTTTTTATATATCTGCGTCGACTAGGAAGCAAGCTGCAGAGCTGCTCAGCTCTTTTAGGGCTGATTTTCATGAAAGCTTGCGTCGCGTGCGTAGGTAAGTGTAACACGTGTTTCAATTGGCTATTCACCCAAATCGCAAGCAACGCAAGTTTTCATGATAATCAGCCCTAAGAGTTTTACGAACATATATTGAGTTTCTAGTGCACTACAGCGGGTGTTGATTTGGAGCAGTCGTAGACCCCTCTCGGGATAATTTTTTATTTGAAAAAGAATCTACCCAGAATTCAAGGACAAAGAATTCCCACGCAAGAAAAGTAACTCTGAGATGTATAAAAGTGGATCTTTTAAGTAATAATGTCACATACTACTGAACGATTTAATAATCATTGATAAGATTAATAGCTCATCTAGCCAACTGGCATATTTTGGATTATATATCCTATACACACAACGTCGGGCTTTAACAAATGCCTTTTCCAAAAAATCGTTGAAATATGCAAAATACATAACAGTCAGTATGAAACAATTAATACTTTGGCATTTACTGGATGTCTTGGATGTTGAAAGAATAGATCTACTAAATTTTCAGTTTGTTATGAACGCTATTGCAACTGGCCAGTGTAAGTAATTGGAAGTTGTAACGATACTCTTGTAAATTTCCCAGCAAGAGAAAGAGAAGTGTTAATTTTGAAGGTCATCTAATCCATCCTTTCGAGCGAAACACGTTTCTTCCATAGCAAAATTAATTCTAGGAAAAACGATTATAAAGTGTGAACAGTGATAATGCAATGCAAAGAGAATGTCAGACAGAGAGAGAACAATTCGTTTTAGAGATGCAGGTAAAAAAATATATATATGTGATTATTTTCTTATCGCCTGTAGTGCGGAATTACCCAAAACGATGATAATACTATGCTTTCTGACGTATGAACTCTTTCCGTGTTTGGATTGCACGATTTACGTTGCGGGAAGCCTGGTGGCAATAAACTCTTCCGTTACGGTGGTAGTGACGTAATTATTGCATGGAATTAATTTGCATTTTCATTATTATTAAAAATGGAACACATTCAGTTTTTTTTTCATTATTCCTGCTAATCAGTAGTTAGTAAATTTCTATTGTTTTTGTGTTATGGTCAGCGATTGCTACGACCTTGGCTTTTAATATTGGGCTATGTAATTTAAGTGTTACTCTATCACCAAACGCTACTGAGAATTCCCACTGTAAAAAATATATATATGCTCTATAATTCAAGGACGGGACTAGGGTATGCGTTCTGGTGATGTAAGCCCCAACCCCAGTGATAGAATTGAAGGGGTGGAATGCAGTAGGATGTTCAAAGAAAGAAAAATTAACCATCGCTCTAATCAGGGGTGTGTTGGAGGGGCGTATGTAAGGGCTCGTGCGAGCCCTCGGATTTGATGGGGGGGGGGAACGAAGATTATATTCTATCCTGGTTGGAAGGCCGGATGGAAAGAGCCCATTGGGAGGACAATATTAGAAGAGATCTTTGAGAAGTACGTGTTCGTGATGAAAACTGGCTTGATATTGCCCAGGATATAATCCAATGGCGAACGTTTGTTACTGCGGCGATGAACTTGCGAGTTCCATAAGCCATAGAGTTAGTTAGTTAATGTTCAATGTCGGGTAAAGATTTTGTGTTAATTCAAATCTAGAAATTCGAATATTTTTTATGGAATGTTAAATTCAACCTGAAACATGCCAGTTCTTAATATTTTCTTACCTGCTTGATTTCTAAAACATATTTACTGACAAAAGTTTCTTCAAACTAAAATGTATGATAAAGATACCCACAAACCAAGCCTGAAAGCTAAATTGTTAGTTTTTTTCCCCTTCTCTTAATATTTTACAATGGCCATTAAATAGCTGTTATTTTCACATTCCTTCACTGTAACTTTCAAGCATATTTTTGGAGAGGGGGGCTCAACAGGTCCCCTGAAAGAACTAGTCTCAACATTTGCATTACTTATACTGAAATACGTATATAATAGCACATTCTATAGATATTGTATGCTATTTTAAGGTTAACTAAGGAATTGCGACATATTGTAGCATTATTGTTATTTTATATTTTAATACATTGGAGTCAATATACATTATTTATAATTTTAGTAACCCCTCCCGTATGAAACCTTCTGGAAGGAACACTGCATTCTTTGTACTGGTGACAGCAATGGTGAGCCCCAAGACAGCCTAGTATGCCAACATTTTGTTCAATTATACTTAAAGTAATTCCAGGAGATTTGCCCGAGCAGGAAAAATGCACACATGCACAGGTCGTCGTAATTTCATCACTGAAACATAGAGAGCAGCATTGGTAAGTGATAGATTCAAGTTATTAGTTGTGTAAATAATTGCAAGTTGTTTCTCTTAATATTTTTTAATATATTGCTTGCAAAAGTAAATTCTATCACACAAAACCAGTATTTATAACTACCTACGCAATTCTTTCTGGCTTCGAAGAAGTTTCTTGTCTTTCCGCTAGATGTTCCTGAGTTCAATGGCTGATTTTCTTAAATACTTTGATAAATTCAATTATGATTAGTTCGTACTGTCATATTTAAGCTAAGAGGAAATCTTGAATCATTCACACTGTTCACCGGAAATCAGAACAGAACTACTAGGCCATGGGTAGTGGGTCACGAGGACCAAGAAAAAAACAAAACCATAAAACAGTTTTGAACAAAAAAAATGCCGGAATTAAGTTTTGAACATAAACCGATGTTCGAAGAAAGAAACCGGAAACCAGTGTTTGGAGGAGAAAGAAAACGAAAACCGGTGTTTGGAGAAAAACCGAAGACCGGTATTTGAAGAAGAAACACGAACCCCGGTTTTTGAAAAGAAAATCCAAAACCCGGAGTTTAGAGGAAAAAATTAGAAAACCTGTGTTTGGAGAAAAACCAAAAAGCATTTATTGGTACAGAAAAACCGAAGTATCGATTTTGGGTTTCGGTTTTACAAATAACCGGTTTCTGAAAAAGAAAACTGTGTTTTTCCATCCCTATAGTTTGAACAGAGAGTTTGAAAACAAAAGCACCATCAGGGGGTGTCCAAATAACTTCCGAATGAGGTAGTCGTTTGTTCTGAGGCGTTTTAGTCGTTCAGTATTCGATCATTGGAGCCCTGGATCACAAAGTCAGTCTGTTTATTTCCGTCAGGACCGAGTCAATGAGATCAGTCAGCTCACTCCGGTCCAGTGATTGCTCCAGACCTCCGTGTGGCGGGGTTTTACCCCCCCTTCCCTCCCAAAAGTCTCGACAACACCCCACAACTATAAAAGTTTTCCTGTGAAAAATCGATAGAAACCGTGCAAATTTTCACTTACACCATTCAATTTTGATTTTATACTCCCCAAATTGAAAATTCTGGCTGAAACCCTGTTCCGGTCAAGACCGAATCGGCTTTTGAGCTCTGCATTAAACTGTACTAAAGCCCTCGATTATTATGTATGGTTAGATGCAAGAAGAAAATTTTAACTTTTTTGGTCCATTTTCAGTTTAATTCAAAAAGGAACAAACGTCCAGTTGCTAAAGGAACTCTATCTTTATAGACTAAGTCGTCTAGTTACTCAATAACGATGTACTTTATTATCGTCCCGCGAGTAACAGCTTTAACACACCCTATAAGAACAAGAGCAATAACAAACAATCAGTTAACATAACAACACCCAGACCACGATTAAGCTATGAATTACGAAGTCTCACATATAATAGTATTAGTGTTTGGAATTCCTTACCCTCGAAGATAAGAACAGCAACAACTTATAAAGCATTCAGAAAACAAGTGAACACCTTCCTCCAGTAAAACCAAATTAAGTTGTAAATGTAGTACATTTTATTAGGGTAGAATTGTAATAGGATGTGTGTCAATAGAACACACGCGACACAACGTAAACAAATAAACATAAACACAGACAAATAGCGTCGACGTAAATGATAAAGTGTAGCAGAAGACACCAACCCCGAGTTACTGAAGCCACGCCTATACAAGAAGAGCTGGAAAGACCTATAAAAGGTCCACCAGACACCTAAGGATTATCACTTCACTTCAATTCGAAAAACTGGTCACCTCGTCCTGTCCGCTCTGACTTGGTCTGGAGTCAGAGTCCCAACCTCTACCGCCGACTTGGTCTGGAGTCGGAATACCTAATCCTCTCTTACTTGGTCTGCAGTCAGATTCCATCTATCACTTAACTTCTTACTAAACTGACCTAGATCAGAATCGTTTATCGCTACAAGTAAAGGGGTGAACCACAAGTATAAATCTCAATACAGCCTATGTTCCGGGCGCTCTGTTAATTAACTGTACGTATTGTAATTAATCGCATATAGAGGAACTTCTATAATAAAAAGGTGTCAGTGAAAAGTCAACCGTCTCCTAAAGCTATAAGCAACATAAAGATCATTGCGATATTGTTATTCAGAGATATAATTATTTAATCAAAGTATTTGTAGTTTTTCATGTACTTTTTGTATAAATCAAGACATTGCCGGAAGAAAGGCACATAAAGCAAAAACGATTTTTCAGTAAACAACTGGTAAAGATTTAGGTTCAATGTTACCAAGGAGTTTTGAAATAATATTTATGTCTATGACACCAGAATAAAGAGCATAGAATCAGGTTTGTAAACTATTAACTAACCTGATGGAATTCAAAGTTTGCATGCAAATATGTTGAAAATTGTGTGTGCCCTTCTCCCGGCAATCAAAGATTTCATGGTGATTAGGTTGAAGAAAGAAAGCACAAACGATTCTAAGCACAGTATTTAATACAAAGAACATTAAAAATGACAATAAGAATAGCTTTGTTAAGTTGCCTCATCAAATCTAATCTCTTCGTTCTTGAGTTTGAAAAAAAATCAATCTGCAAGAACAAGTATGTCGCACCTAAAAATACCAAGGTTTTAGGCCTAAACGGCTGGAGCTAGGAAAACGAAATTTGGTGTGACGGTACATCATCACCCGTAGATTAAGAAAATATTAGGAAACGCTGTAAAGATCGCCGTATTGGGTCCAAAATGGTCGTCAAAATATTTTTTTTTTCGTAGAATATACAGCCTAAACGGGTTGAGATAGAAAAACGGAATTTAGTATGACGGTACATCATCACCAGTAAGTTACGAAAATATTAAAAGATGTCTCCAAAGACGCCATCTTGGATCCAAAATGGCGGACCCCAAAGATTCATTTTCAACACCGTTTGAGCTAGAAATACGAAATTTGGTATAAAGCTATATTATCAAGAGTAGGTTAGGAAAATGTTGCAACAGTTCGCAAAAGTCGTTATCTTTGATTTAAAATGGCCGCCTCTCCCCCCCCCCCCCGCAAAAAAAAATTTCCACACCGTTCTAGCTATGGCACTAATTTCTACCATTCACTGTCAATCGAACAAAACGTCTTTTACGTACTATTCCACGTAACGGGCTATTTCACTTGCTTTTACGTGTGATCTGACTAGACCAATGTTTCTGTAGGGCTGTGTAAATGATTGGCTGCTGACGGAAAACATGTGAACAAGTTCTAACATCAAACACATGGCTGAACCATGAACAAAACTTGATCATTGTCGAGTTGAAGTTTTGTCTGCCAGCAGGGTCCGAAAGCAAGACGACAGTTTTCACTTGCGGAAACTTTTCTACATATTTCTTTCTACCAAGCTAACGAATAGAGATTTGTAGGACATGTGGAAAACAACATGCCGGATCGTTTAAAGCAATTGCCGCAAAAAAGGGCACATAGATTTATGTGCCCGTCTTCAGGGATTGTCCTCAATCATTCACATCATCGCATTATTACATAATCACTGTATTTTCTCGACATTTTTGTAACAAATTAACAGTTGTTCAGAGGAGGAACCATGAACCACATTTGCTCGGTTTCGCCTAAATTTCTGTAAACTGCAAATTTTATATTATTAATAATAAAAATGTATTGTATTGTATGATTGTATTGTTCCAGAAAATCATAAGATGCATCACACTTCCAGAAAATTGTTTTTGATTTTGAATCTCAAGTCTTTCGGAGTTGTTTTTTTGTTTCGCGTTATGCCCTGTTTACATTACTAACATCTTACCATTGTTAACGTTAACCCGAGTTCATTGTAGTAATGTAAACGGTAGTTATTGTTAACACCGGTTTCAAATTTAACTAGCGTCAACTTACGTTATCTTCTAACGTTATGAAGAAACGGCTGTCTAGACGCATTAGGTGGGGCTCACTTCGTGAGTTTATTTCTTTCTTTATCGAAATATATAGCATCCTAGTAGTGCGTATCACTTTTAAAGTATAAAAGAATGATGGCAGAACTAATCTACAAAATATTACGCAAGAATCAATTCATTTGTGTTCATTTTTTATAATCAACATGCACGGCAGTGCATGAGCCAAGTTCTTCACGTCAGAAAACGTCAGCACTGCCAGAAGCATGTTATACAGGAACAAGAGTTTATGGCAAAATCGACGATTTGGGGACCCCGTAAGAAAAAAGATGTTAAAGATAGGAATATGAGCTTTTGCCGTTAAGGAGATATGGTAAATGTGTGCATATGTACAAAATTTCATATTCGTATCTCAAACTATGTTCTAGTTGTGGACCCCTGAAATTGCACATTTTAGGCTAACTGACTCACTCACTCACACTCACTGACTCACTCATCATATTGTTTAGGGTGTTTGGAGTAAGCTAGAAACATGAAATTTGGTATGAAGGTAGAGGATGATAAGTAGATAAAGGAAAAATTCCGAAATTTTGAAAAGGTCGCTATCTTGGATTCAAAATGGCCGAAAAACCTAAAATTTCAAAGAATACACAGACTAAACGACTAAAGATAGAACAGTGAAATTTGGTATGAAACTACATCATTGATAGCAAATTAAGAAAACTTTTTAAAAATTTGAAAAAGTCGCCATTTTGGATTCAAAATGGCCGCCAACCCTAAAATTTTAAAGAATACACAGCCTAAACGGCTGCCGCTAGAATAATGAAATTTAGTTTGACAGTACAACATTATTAGTAGATTATGAAAATATTACAAAATATCTCTAAAGACGCCATCTTGGATCCAAAATGACGGGCGTCATAAATCCATTTTCCAACTGCTTGAGCCAGAGATACGAAATTTGGCATAATGATGTATTATCAAGAGTAGTTTAGGAAAATATAAC
>JAGDQP010029418.1:416-13715 GCA_022664845.1 Lepisma saccharinum | reverse complement strand
CAAGCAGTGTTTAATTTTTAACTTTACTTCCAAGCAAGGCAACAGATAATTGCATAGTGTTCAATTATAAATTGACACATTGTTTCATTATGGGAGTCGTCATGTTCTTATACATATTGTAACACCTCTACTTCAATCATTATTATTAATTTGACACTAAATTTATAGGAAAGCTGCGGTTGAATGAGGTAACTTAGGCAGCTATGGATCACTGTTATACTTTGGAACTCACCATGACAACCTCATACACAGTTCCTTCCAGGGCGGTAGTTATAACCGTATGGACTAATATTAAAGCATGTATTAAATACGTAAATGATATGTATTTTCCTGCCAAAGTTACCTCATTCTACGGTAATGGTCATTTTTCTTGAGTCCGAAATTTGCACAATCTCGTAACACTAAACTAATATATCCGTTGCAAGCGCAACATACAGAACGTTAATTTCAAATCTATATAAAACATTTGTTCATTGTTGACATATTATGCAAATTGCTCAACTTGGAAAATGCAAAAATCGACCATTTTCTATGAATATGATTGTTCATTAAGATCTTGGCTTATTCTATACCACAACACAATGCACAATCTTTGGTCCATAGAAATAGATTTAAAAATCTAATCTAACGATTCACGACGAGTTTTGAAAAATATAAAAAAGAGAACACATTGTCAGTATTCTTTAATCCAGGAATGAGACTTGAAATACTGTCATGTTCATGATGTTTTCCCGTTTCGTCTTATGCCTGTCTTTAGTTCTTCTATCAATTTCATCAAGTTGAGATAAGTTATTCTGATGTAAGGCGAAACGGGAATTCCCGTTTGGTCTTTTCCCGTTTCCCCTTTATAACATTATCTGCAAGTACAGGTAATTTTCCTTTCTGTGACAGGAATGTTTCATATTCTCAGGGATATTTCAAACTATATCTCCAAAGCTTTTAATCAAATTGGAGCAAATAACGTATGACAAATGGAACATAGTTCTTGTTCACAGGAATTTTATCATCAATATTGCTCACAAGAAGAAATGTTAACATTTATACTTCAATCTCAAAGAATTTTCTTATATCGATTCCGAAGGGCTTGTTAAAATGGCTAGCCAATCAGATGCGAGAACCAATTATATGACTAGATTAATATAATTTAACGCTGAGTGAACTTAAAGGTCCTCCTCGCTTCCTCCGACCCACTAACATTTTTCAAAATATTTCAAAACCTAAGAACATTATCAAAATGTTTAGAACATAGCGCACTAGTACTTACAAATTACTACGAAATATAATGGACAGCAATCTAGAGATCTTATCGATTGATGAGCACTGAGATTTCAATTAAATAATGACGTTATAATTTTGAAAAGGTATCACTCATCAATGGACAAAATCTCGAGATCGCTGTCCATTACATCTCATAGTAATTTGTAAGTTCCAGTGCGAACATTTTTGATAGTCCTCTTAGTTTTTGAAATATTTAAAAAAAACGTTAAAAAGTGGGGCAGGCGCGAGGAGAACCCTTAAGGATGGACTGGAAATGCAAGAAAGGATGCAAAGTAAGCACTGTCCTCATCAATGAAACTCTAATTTAGTCTGTGTCTGGAATTCACAATCATCAAACTCAAAATACATCAACTGAAACAAGAAGAATAGTTAACAACATAAAGAAGAGAGCCTCGGAAGAACCGACAACAGCCATCACCAATACATAGATGTAGTCGAAATAGAAGAGTTTAATTTTAATATCCATATATAATAATTTTAATATATCTTATTTTCACAGCCCCACATCCAGGGTAACTAGTAAGTTCATATAGCCAAGTATTACCTTCTCGTTATAGCAAATGGAAGTCTTCAGAGAAATACGATAGACAATTTGTGTAGTAATTTCAGATAGCCTTGTTTTGGGGGCGAATATTGTCTTTGGATCCGCAATCTCTGCTCAACATTTCACAAAATGATATTACACATTATCACGTACAGAAGGGTGATACTCAACATTGAGGAGAAAGGCATCAAGAGTTCATATGGATATACATTCATTCATTGTGCTGATTAAAGAAAAGAAGAATGAAAATAAGACACAACGGCTGCTCTTTCAGGTTGTAAATCAAGACACAAAGATAAAATGGGCAAGCGAATTCAGCGTCTAAAAGAACAGACTACGAGAACTTGAAATTGATGTAATTGTCATACGTTGATGCAATATCGCATTGTAATCATCTGAAGCACTAGCATTCTTGGGCGGAACGGGAATTCTCGTTTCGCCTTATGATAACGACATCGTAATTTATGTCAGAATGTCCACTGATGGCATAAGGCGAAAAGGAAAAAATCCAAATGGGCATAAACCGTTCTTCATTGATTTTGCTTTGTTAAAAAACATCAAAGAAGAAAGACAGTCACATGAAAACAAATTAGTAACTTACATTAAGCCACAAGTGTTTGGTACTCACCTTTAGATGTTGGTTTCACGTAGTCGAATTTACTCTGAACTTGAGATTGGTCAAATAATGGACGATCAACTTTAATCCGGAAATTCATCTTTCTCTTGTCCTGTTCTTAAACTCAGCGGTGAAAACACTCTGGAAGAATATAGATTTACACCAAATGTTACACAAAAATACCAAAAACATTGCATTCACTTTCATACTAAGAAAAAGCACCATTTCGTAAAAGAAATAACTAAATACTTCCGGTATAATCTATTACACGTTAACCTAACAAAAATTTAATGGCAGCAGCATACACGGAAGTAGGTCACCTGTGTGTTTTGCAAGCTGATGCCCTCAATGTTGTAAAACAAGTTGAAGGCATTCACTTTCATCAAGTACTTTTAACCTTCACGACCTTGTTGGTGATAACGCTTGTTCGTGATAAGCTATCGTGAGGCACATTAAGTGATTCAAGTTTTCTAACGGCCTAAGCCACAGATGCCTAGAGATCATAAATAAATTCAATTCAATCTAAGTTTTCTATCCCAACTGTACAGCCGAAAAGAAAAATGGGCGACCAGGTAAATTATCAGTAGATATCTACACTTGTTATTTTTCGGGTTATAAAGTATTAGCTGCTATCCGCGGGGAATTAAACAACAATCACCATCTTCTTTGGTTATCAACCCACAGATGGGGTTGCAGTAGTTCTCGTATCTCTGCTTTTCTCTTCGTTTCTGTATATGGGCTACATCCTAACATACAGTTCCTTACATCTAAGACAAATAGCATACATATCGTATGGACTGCATACGATGATAGGATATGTTAATTAAGCTTGTGTTCCTGGGGGACAAAGTGCCACTGCTTGGAAGAAACCAGAACTAAAACCAGGTCACTTTTGGTGACCTGGCCTGACCCGGACATAGGTGACCAGGTCCGAAACTTGACCCGAATAACGCGACTGATTCGGTAACCCGGTCTTGACCCAGAAGACCAGAGTACTATTGCGACTCGGCAATCTGATGATCGAATCTTGACCCAGTGACCCAATCTTGACCCGGTAACCCAATCTTGACCCGGTAACCCTGTCTTGACTCTATTTGATCCCCCCCTCCCCTGTGGTTTGAATCAATCAATATATTCATTTGTGAGACTCTCAAATTCTTTTAAAACAGTCTTTCAGGGGGACATTGTTTCCATATCTCCAGGAGTATTTTTTTTTCTTTCCAGGGATATGAGACTATTTCCATGAGCTATTATTATTGTTAGGAACTTTCGGCGACGTATTCTAGGTGCTGTTGGGGGTAAAGCGACCGTTCCCGCTCACCACTGAAAGAAATACTGTTCAGACGCCGAAATTCATAAGGAAATAAACCCTACCTTTCCCTCCAGGTCACCGGGTTCAAATCGGGTCAACGGATCAGGCCGAGTCTGAAGCACTGACTCGGTCCAAAATTTGACCTGATTAACTCGATTGACCTGTGACCTGTTTCAGCTCTGGAAAGAACTAGATTCCTTGAAATCCATTCGTTTTAAGGGAACGGGGCCGTGGAATGCGTTCCTTCATTTTAATTGGAACATGGTGGGAACGTCCTTTATTTTCTAAGGAAACGTGAGCATCGTTCGTTCCTTTTCAGTTCATTTGAACACTGTTCAATGTGTGAATACAAGTATGTATGTAAAAGAAATGTGTAAAAACTTTTGATTTTTTAAACAGGTAGTCAACAAATGTTTTTGGTCTGAGTGAGGCGCATGCAACTTTAATACATTTTGTGAAAAAGAAAGACTACCTGTTATACAGAGTTTTCGGAACTAATGTGTTAAGTGACACATTCCATTCCATTATTGTGTTGTGCTTGTGTGTGTTCCGTATTAAATTTCAAACTGTATAACAATGTACACTGACAGTGCATTCTGTTGATGTTCCTAAAATAATAGCTAAAACAAGGACCAAGTTCTCTTCCTTTCACTTAGTTCTTAATAGTTTCCTACTATTAGTAACAAATACAAATTCTTATTTTAACTTGTGTATTTCATACGCATTTACTTCTAATACGATCAATTTGATTACAAAATGAATAAATAAACCGTAGCTACATTATAAAATAATTACCACAGAGAAACATGGTTCTCTGTAGTATTACTAAGAACATTTACCCATCACTTTCTTTGAACTACGTGCAGATAAAATGTAAAATATATGGTCCGTTTTTAAACGTGTTGAGTTTTAATTTAATAAAAGCGAAAGAACACAGAACGTATATGGAACGTAATCGTTCCTTTTTATGGAACAAGAAACGGAACGCAGATGGAATTGGAGCTTTGAAAGAAGTCACGTACCGTCTCCCAAACAACAATCCGCAACCTCTCAATGTTGAAGATCTTTCCTCAAGGAGAGCAAACATTCAAAAACTAATATCGATTATCGACAACTATAATTTTACGAGTTTTACATCAGTGGTGTAGGTCCTAATAAAAAAGTTGTGCGAAACTAATCTAACGTTCTTTACATTATAATTGGCCTGAATCAAAGTTGTCTGAAGGTCATACATAAATTCAAGCTCAAAATTGATAATATGATATTATGTTAAATTATGATATTATTGCATTCGGGGATGGATATGATGATTTGCACCTTGGGTTCCTTTTCTTCTATGCTTAAAATACGAAACACTAGGAATCATCAAGTGCAGTTGGAACTTCAGATAATCAGAGACAGCAGTCACAGTGTTACTAATGTTGAAGAAAATGCATTTTTTCATCATATAGATTAAACATTCAGAAACAAGTATCGATAAAACAGGCCTGCATTTTTTAACTTTATGTCTGGGTTTTGGAAAATTTTATTTTTATATTTACTAATTTGACGATGCTGAGTTCGAAAATGGTATCCGTTTCTCTCCAGCACGTAAGGTTTCTTCACAATCATCATCATCATAACCATAATCATTAAATTGAAAATAAGGCTAGTTCCAATTCTCATAAGTAACTATTATTCACTGTAAAACAGCAACAAACTCATAAGTAACACAAACTTAAGTACCATACAATTGGCAGAGTCTAAGAGTAGTGCCATAACAATAACCACAGTCATCGTTATTACTGTATCTGTTCTTCCCTCCGTTCATTAAGTAAGTATTCACATAATCATTTATAAAAGGTTTTTGTTCAGTGAAAAGTTTCTTTCACGGAAAAGTATATAAAGTGTTGCTTTGAAAATATACAGCAAATAAAATCCCCCAAAAATAAATGAAAGCATATATAAAATATGTACCACATTACAATATACAATGTCATGTTCCAAATGGGAGTGCAATAGATGTACCTTTCAGACTCATATTGCATCTCAAAATACAAAATATACAACACCAAAATTACATGTGACATTATGCCACTGAGATACGATGGTATAAACATTTCAATTCACTTATCAAGTCAGTAGTACACTTTAATTACGAGACCTTTTGTTTTTGCAAGATCGTCTAGTTGATTTCCGTTTGTAAATCTCTCCACTTTCCTCTCTTTTAATAAATCAACAGCAGTCTCCTAACATATTCACATTCCAACAGTCTTGATAACGCTGTTCCATAATCTTCATCTCCTGATGAAATCCTTTCACCATGCTCTTCAATTGTGTCATTGACATTCACTAGAGAGTTGTCTAAATGGGAGTGCAATAGATGTACCTTCAGACTCAATTTTTTGAAGTTTGTCAGCATTGTTTCAACCATTTTTCTGTTTCCGGGATATTGTTGCTTACCGAGAAAATTTGAAACTACGTTTACGAACTAACTCATGCCTGCTTTTCCACATTGGTCATTGTAGACGGAAAACGCTCATTCTTGATCAACTTACTTATGTATGAACTTGCAAATACAGATTCTTTTCACCTGGGCGTAGGATAACGTATGAAATTTCTTGCAGAGATACTGGAAACATTCGTCAGACATGTTTAAAGTCTTGATGAACTACTTGAACAACTTAATAAGAAGAGGAGGTAGCACAATGTTTTTTGAGTAAACCACAGACGTAGCAGAATGCATCTAGATTGTTAATCCAAGACCTAGGTGCCATGATTTCTCATCTAATCACCTCGTACTAGACAAATGTCTCTTGAGAACAACCTCACTGCACACACAGTCTTTTGGCAACAACAGCTCAGTTAACACTTGCTGACCACACGAACAGCACGGCAGGAATAAGGAAGTCACTGCAAATGACTTCTTCACCCGCTTCGGAAATACTTGAAGTAGCATTTTTTTTTCTTTGTTTTTGCGTTTACCTTCCTAGGGGTGTCTGACAGGAGAAAGCCAGAGAGATATTATGCAGTAATACAAACATTGGATTATGGATTGTTGTGGATGTCTTGGATATATTCTGGTATTAGTTTTTGCGCCCTATACATGCAAGTGCTGCTAACTTTCAACAAACTTCGAAAAAATCGTATTTTTCGCTAAATTTTCTGGTTTCTTCTACTATCCATTATGTACGATGGGCAGAAATATTACATAATTTGAGGCGCGCAAGTACAGGTGTGATTTTTCATAAATTTCCTGACCGGCGTGAAGGGGTGAATGACGTGGTAGCTGTAGACCGAAAACTATGGGTGATGGGATAAAACTGGTGTATTTTCATGTTCAGCACCACCGGCATACAAAAAATCCATAATTACTTCTCAAACCCCCGAAACATGCATGCCTATGTAATTGTCTGATCATTGCAAAGGTAACTGGTATTCCATTTATACAGGTATATTACAGTAAATATCTCAAGCTGACAGTAAAACAATATAATCAAAACTAACCTAACCTGAGAGTTCAAATATAGAATTTAAAATTAATTTAAATCTGCCTTTCTGTCCAGATGTATGAACCTGATCACACACAGCTTTAGTATTCCACTGATGTTTAAATAGTATGTCAATACAACCAAGGATGGATTTAGACCCTGGCTCGGCTAGTCAAAAAGTTTCCAGATGCCTTGCCGTACAAAGAAAACTCTTGCTGTGGCTCATTATCTGGTCCATGTTTGCACCCCTTCCAAGCAGTGGGAACGGGCAAAATATGAAACACAACTGAATACAACGTATTATTACAGAAGCAAAAACAGAGCAATTGTTTGTTTGAATTTAATTTTATTTATGGCCTTTAAGCATCTAAGAGTCAGGCCGGGATAGGGAGGTGAAAGGATTCGGGAAGGTGTCGGCCAGGATCTATGTTGAAGGTGTCATCCCGGTATTTGCCTGGTATGACTGAGGAAAACCCTGGAAAAACCTCAGTTAAGGATGGTCGGCCGATGGAATCGAACCCACAACCTCCCGAATACTACGCCAACGCTCTCCCACTGAGCTACGGCGGCTCGGTAGCAATGGCTGTACTCAAAATAAACTTGAATGTTTAGGAACATTTTCCCTAAAACTTTCCAAGCGAGAGAGTTTACACAGTTACCAAGCATTCTCAAATAAGTCTACATGGCTTTGAATCTTAAGAAATGTTTGATTATTCCCCAAGTCCTATTTCTCTATGTATAACTATCGGGAATAGTAACAGATGAGAGTTTACATAGGTTTCTCATATTGAGTATATACGTTAGTAATTCTTCTTTGTTTGCATAGACTAAGAAAGATGGAATGTCCCCATTCCCGTTTTACTCATACTACTCTTTGAAAATTTCATTGATGGAGCAAACATGCGCCAAGTGTTCGTTATGCTATTTACCAAAACGAGAAAGTTTTTTTTTTCTGAAGTAGTGATTCCTCGCGAACACTGTGTTAAGAGAAAATGCTCCTTTAACCATAGATAAGATCAGATCTTCGTTATAAATTTATTTAAAACACATTCTGTACTTTTCTCATGGGGGAAGGAAATAGGGAGAAGCCGACGCTGGACTTTATTGAAGATTTCAATACTATATCATCGTATGACAAAGGTGAAACCAACATGAAAGCGACATGAAGAATCGGATGTCTGCAAGTGAAACACAACATCCAAAATGCCAAACAGAACCTTATTGGAATGTCATTCGTCTTCAGGCATCATTATTGATACATACTTGCAGAATGTGAGCTAATGCTTAAGTGAAACTTACAGTAAATCAATACATTGTAACATCACTAACAGAATCGTTGGTGGAACAAAAACGTGTGTCAGTTATCTTTTAGATTCGTTCGATGTAACTTCTTTTCATAAGGTATGGATAGAAACATTGATAAACTTACAGAACTAGCAAAATATAATTGATTATTCCAATTACTCACCGACATATCCTCTGCTTTATAAAATTCATAACCTTTTGGGACCTACATAAAAACTTCTCGCAGTACTATACTCGTAGTAAGTGAAAGATTACATTGAAAATTAAATCACTGATAAAGAAATTTTAGTTCCGAAAACAATAGAGAGAGCCACTTGCTGCGTAAATCCGTACTAAAGTAGACATGACTACGGATTACATTTTTACGATTTTCATTTTTAAAATACAAAGAAGATTGTAATCACGGTCTCAAAAACACTTCAATGAAACAAACTCAGACACTGATACGATTAAGCGTTGTCTTAAACTGTACCACTTAGCTACGCAACTTCACAATAAAGTGGTGATGAATATCCGACCAGGTAATTGTGAGAAAATGAATCTCTAAGTATTGATAGCGTTATCATAATAACTTACTTGAAGTCACTTACTCAAATTGATAATCAGCTTTGCTAGGTGAAGTATGTATTTGACTTCTTAATATGTATATATTTAAAAAAAACAAAAAAAAAAACGATGTACCCAGATTTAAATGAGAAAATGTACACGACCGATAACACTAACAAATGATAATTTAGCTTCGGTTTGTAAACACCTTCTCTATTCGTTTAATGTATGCACGTTTTCACAGAGGAAATGTACTGTGTTTTTTCCGTGGTTACGAAATAGAGCAAAATGAGAATAGTTTTATCTAATCGGCTTCTTTGTATTGTTCACAGGTATCATAAAATACAAGGATAATGTCGGTTTCAGCTTCAATTCACAAGCTACGCTATGTGCAGCCTTACTGCAATAAGGAATAATAATTTAACAAGAGTTATCAGTGTTTGTTAAAATCTTACCAAGAATGCCAGAAGAAAAATTCTATACCAGGATTCTACGTATTTGACCGGAATCTAACTACAAATTAGAAAAAAATATATGAGCATACGTTTATAAAGCATTTTATAAACCTGTATTTGTAAAGCATTTATAAGATTTTACTAATCATTTATAAAAAAAAGTTAATCCATAAACCGTTTTGTTCTTGGTGGGTTAGTCATCGTAGTAATGGCGTACACGTATAGTGGTGAGTGAGATTTTCCAAATGCTAGAATCAAAGTAGAGTCAAATACCCATCTAAAGACTGTGGCAGTATTGATGCAGTACCTATTATTATTATTATTATTATTATTATTAGTATACATCACGTATTGTTTTCAACTAAGTGTTTTTTTCACAGCGAACAACTCTCCGTCATTATCCTCATAGCGTTTTAACCGTTTTAATTACTGAAATACTACGTAAATATATACCACAATACGCACGGTAACGTTCCGCTGGTAACGGGATGGAGAGCAACTTTTCACATTGTTTATCTCACAATATTTTCACTTTTAAGGAGATTTTTACCGTGAAATTAATTCTGTATTGTCTACTTGTTAGAATGTACGGGCTTTGCATCTAGCCAGTTACCTCTATCTAAAAGCGATACTGAACTGATCAATACCATTAAAAATTTAATGAGTATATGAAACCAGGGAGCGGAGGGACAGTTAATCTTGACCTCGCTGTGCCTCCCGCTTTATGATTTATGTATTAATTATTGCAAGAAACGTCAATATTATTTACAGCATCTGCTATTATATGCACAGTCCGTATGTGCATAACTCAAGAATTAAAACAAATAAAAAACGGGCCGCACCACAAGAACAAGTATAAAAAACTCAAAATTTGGTACATATTGATTTAGACTGGAAGTGGACGGTCGAGGTTAGATGTTTTCTCTGGCGTGTAATTTTCGACCATCGAGCTCTACGTAACGATACTGGAGTGACTGCTTAGTGTCGAAATATAGAGGCCAGAGCAAATATTTAACCTCCTTTGTCCGCTTTCAGTTTAATCCAATATAGACCAAATCTTCAGTTCTTAACTCAGATTTTTACGCTTGTTATCGCTGTGCGGCCCGTTTTTTATTTGTGTCTTAATTCTTGAGTTATTCATATAATAACATACCGTACTCTGCATATCATAGTAAATCCTTAAAATTTACTTGATATTTACTTTTTTTTGTAGGAATTAAAGAATAAATCAGGAGAGACAGAGATATCAAGAGCAAAAACTGAGTTAGAACTGAAAATGTTGTCCAAATTGGTTCAGACTAGAAGTGGACAAACGAGATCAAGTGTCCTCTCTGCTCCCTGGCTTCATATGTTCATTAAATTTTCAATGGCAGCAGTCAGTCCAGTATCGCGTTTAGATAGAGGTCATTGCTTTCGACACTAGTTTATCACTCCAGTATCGTTACGTAGAGCTCGATGCGCCTACCTCTAATTTTGTCTCACGCGACGTCATTCAAGTCTCCAAGGATGTTAGATTTAGAGGATAAGCCAACATAAAAAAACAAAAAAAAACAATCAGAACGTCAGTCCACAATCTTGGTGTGCCCAGCCAGAATTTAAGAGAGTGGTAAAAATGAAAACTAATATACCGAAAATCCATTGAGTAAATTCTTGTCTGGAAGTACGTCTCGGGAAAGTAAATCGGTTACGTCATTGCAGTGAGTTATTTGTTTTAACCGTGATGTGGATCGCATATAAAAAATCTAACCTGACTTCCAAACTTATGTCCGTGAATAGTATGGGATGTTGAAAATGCGTATAATGAAACAAATCTAACCTGAATTTGGGTTTTATTTATGGCCTTTAGGCATCTAAGGCTCAGGACAGTATAGGAGAGGGGAAAAGATATGGGAAGGTGTAGCCCAGGGCCTAAGTTGAAGGTGCCATCCCAGCACTTGTCTGGTGTGACTAGGGATGGTATAGAGACGAGACGAGCCTGATATCGTTCTCGTCTCGAATTCTTTTAGGATAGTCTTGGTCTTCGTCTCGTCAAGAACTGAAAATTTAGTCTTGGTCTCGATTGTATAGATCAGTCTCGTCTCAAATCTCGACACGTTAGTTTCGGTCTTATCTCGATCTCGTCTAGAGAGATGATAGACTTCAAAAAGTTGCCGTTCCTTGACTCATTTGTAGTGGGTACGCAGCTTTCCGAGTACAAGAACAAGAATATTAACATAGTTTGTTATACTGTTAGTTTTGGGGTTTAGATTAGAAATAATACTCTCAAATAGAGGTTAAAAACATTACGATTTTGAAGTAATAAAGAAGCTTTAGTTAGGAAATATAGAATACCAAGAAATGAGATAGATGAAAATATTTTTCAATTATGAAAACGGATCAATGTTATATCACAAATTGCGAAATTTGTATACATAACATGAAAGTTTTGCTATTTCTAAATTATTGAATATTTCTATTGACTAAATAACTGTTACGTTAAAAATTAAAAGTGCATTTTAGTTGACATTTTCTGCCAGATAGATATAGAAACAACTGTACGTACAGTATGTGACAAAATATTTACTTATTGCCAACTTTTGTACGTACAAGGAAATAATCAAATTCAAAGAAAATGAAAATAAATACCATTTACCGAACTCCATACGAATTCATTTGTTTACAATACTGCTCTTGACTGATTAAAGAAACCAATTCATATGCTCATAGGTATGGACTACAGCTGCACCATACGAGAAAGCAAAACGAAAAGAATGAAGTGTCTTCCCGTTAGGCACCACTTACAAATAAAAGCGTGTTGCGAATGCAATAAGCTCATTGGTATTTCAAATAAGCCGTGATATCAGATTCAAATGTCATTCCAACAATCCTAGCAAAGCATAATTTAATAGGTAAAAAACTTGACCTTACTGTATCTAAGCCATACTATGTACACTCTTATATGCCCTCTATGTCGTTCTGTCCACAACTTACGACTCAGAAACTACTAGGGCTATGAAGGTGGTTGAGGTGTCGTTTGAGAGGTCTCGGTGAAACTTCACCAATGACATACAGATAATCCAAATTGCTGAAGCCTTGCGGTAACACATGTGCGCAGTCTCCGACTGGGCTCCACATCAATTGACTTTTATAAAATAGGAACTGTTTTCTTATTGAATGCACAGGAATATATTTACGTGATAATCTGTGCAGAATTCCCTCTGCATAGACTAAGAAGTTCCTGCAGGGAAACTTTATACAACTTTTAGGCATCAGTAAAAAGTGCTGGGAAGCCTTATACAATCGCTATGTCTGTTTGTCGACAACTTTCAAAGCAGGAACTAGGAGGGCTACGAAGGTAGTTGAGGTGTCGTTGGGAAGATATCGTTGATACGAGTTCAAGCCCGTGTAGAAAATGCAGATTGGATCAGTGAGTCAAGAGATGAAAGTATCACCTCCACCTAGTAATTTTCAACTAAGGATTTACTAGAACAATGAAGGTGCTTGAGCTGTTGTTGGTAAGGTAACAACGAGACGAGTTCAAACCCATATATATAATCTAGATTGGATAAGCGGCTTCCGAGATATGGGGGTATCCAATTCCCCCTAGTAACTTGAAATTCAGGATACTAAGGCTACAAAGGTTATTGAGGTTGAGTTATCGTTAATGAGGTCTTGGTTAGACGAGTTTGGGCCTGCATAACTAACTAACTCTATGGCTTATGAAACTCGCAAGTTCATCGTCGCAGTAACAAACGTTCGCCATTGGATTCTATCCTGGGCAACATCAAGCCAGT
>JAGDQP010029417.1:3503-23379 GCA_022664845.1 Lepisma saccharinum | reverse complement strand
AAACATGTTGTTATTAAATATTTCAAAATGTAGTGTAATGACTTACAATAGAAAAAGGAACTATTTGGAATTTGAATACAGTTTCAATGAAACACCACTGGTCCGAGTAGACTCTATCACCGATCTTGGTGTGACCATAAAGTCCAATCTCTCATTTGATATACACATTAAGCGTATTATTGGTGATGCCTTTACGAATCTCGGGTTCGTAAAGAGACGAGGAAGTGACTTCTCGAATATTGATGTTTTAAAAACTTTATATACCGCGTATGTTCGATCGAAGTTAGAATATGCTGCAGTTGTATGGCATAATAATACAAAGAAGAACACACGGGAAATCGAAATTATACAATCTAAATTTGTTCGCTTTTTAACATACAAAGAAATAGGAATATATCCTAAATTCGAAAACTGCTTGGACCTAGTAAACAAGTACTCATTCCAATCTCTGGAAAATAGAAGAGTTAATTTTCTACTATCGTTTTTACACAAACTAGTACATAGTAACATTCATTCAGAAAAATTATTATCCGAAATAAGGTTGCACGTTCCCCAAAGAGTTACTCGACCTCGTAATGCGACCTTCCACCCCAAAGGACCAATGTATTAGATATATCGCCTATTAGGAGAATGTGCTCATTATATAATTGTATTCTTAAAGCACGTCCAGAGTTAGACATATTTAATGTAAATACAAGTGAATGTCATTGTTATATAAAGTAATGAATTGTTCTTACAGAATGTCACCACAAAACATCAAATATGAATATATACAGTATCTTGTAGAATGTATCATATGTACAATGAACACCTGAACTAGTTACATAACCTGTTGTGTTCAACAAATAAATAAATAAACGATTTTTTTTTACTTTTTAGTAAGGATTGTTTTATTTTTTTAAGAAGAGTTTGTTTTTGAAAAGAGTTTATTGTTTTTTAGTGTATAATTTGATTTAGTTTAGTTTTAGTAGTGTTTATTCTGTTCCTAAAATATTCTTGTTGCAATGTATTTTGTATGTATCTTGATGTTGAATACAAATATATAATTAGAACTGAGTTGGACTTTACGTTCTCACTTCACAACCCAGAGCAAACCTACATTTGAAACGTATAGGAATGGTGATAATACAAAAATCTGGGATGATCTGATTTATTAATTACATAATAACACCTCAGATTACGAAATACTTAACAAAACTTCTCGTAGCTTTGTGGAAAAGGAACATCCCTTTAAAGATTAATTTGTACTTAAAAACAATAATAATTGTTTTTAACGTTTAGTCCACCAAAATCTGTTGGTTTGGTTTCCAATTCAATTTCTCGCATCAGGATATTCCTAGCTCATGTTAAGGCCAACTCCTATTGATCAATATGTTAATTGTAAAAGCGTGAACACTGAATTTTCTCTCTTCAAAGATCTAAGATACAAAACCATGAACTGAAGTGTTCATTCTCTTCAACACACTCCACACCAACAGATAAAATGTTTTATCCGTTTTCTGTACCGAAACGAGGTGGGACAAAAACGGAAGAGACACTCAAGGCTCCCTCAATGGAATTAGTTGTTTCAACTTAGTAAAGGGACAATTCCAATGTAGCAATATTGCATCCAACTTTAAACAACACAAGCACCAGCGGCAGTAGGGATGCCTGAAGGGGACATACGCACACACACATGTACAAAGTTTGAATTAATTTCTAAAGCTTTCATCGTCGTCGTCTCTTGTTGGACCTCTGGTAAAGTTAGTTGGTGTTAGAAACTAGCTTCGAAGGGGGATGAGAAAATTGGTGGTGGTGGCTTCTGTTCTTCATCTAATACAGGGGGATAGGAGGGAGGTTGAGAAATTAGGGAGGTTGGACTGGCAACAACAATAACAACCAACAACAAACAACATAGAGCGAAGGAGAAATTAGCGCCTGGACACTTCATAAAGTCCTCTTCTGTTGTTCATGCTTTGCATTCATCATAAATCATAATTATACACCAATTAGCATCTTACTCTACGATCTCTCAGTAACAGATACTATAATCATCCACCTTCTGTTTCTGTGTTCTTGCCTACTTCTCCTCATATCTCATGACTTGAGGATAGCGCGGGTGGCACAAGAACCAGGAAGAACACAAATGAAGGAAATAAACAAGAAGTAAGAAAAAAAAACTTGTCTGAAGAGAAATTAAAACTTGGACGATATACGGTTGGCCGTGATGATTCTTGGCGAGCATCGAGAGTCTGTGTAAGTGTAGGAGGCGGTGGAGGATAATATGCAAACCAGAAGCTAAAGCAAGAGAGAGAGAAAGAGAGAAAGACAGAACGAGAGAGAGAGATCATGGTTGAGAAAAAGTAGCATAAGATGAGTACTAAGTCTTGCTGATAAACGAGCGCAACTGAGAGTGATTGTAGGTGTTTTGAGTAAACATTCTTCTTGAGCCACATGTAAAAGCACAGGAAATTTAATTTCCTAAAATATGATGTAGAACAGCCTTTTTTTTTCTTTGAAAGAGAAACGTCCTTACGTACATCCTGTAATTATAAATTCTAACAGTTTTTTTCGTTGACTCTTAGTCATACCGTAAGCAAACTGAAACTGTTAAAGATCGCATAACTTAACCGTAAAGGCATGTATCAATATTACTAAAGAAATTTTGTCTCTAAGTATTTTTATTTCTAATTTTATACTGCTTTATGCATTTTTATTTAGAAGATTAACTAAATCTCTTCACCTTTTATTCTAACGCTCAATGTGGAAGTTATGTATACTATGATATGAAAATCACAGGGAAAAACCGTGCCCTGTCCATTTTCTTTATTTTACAGGAGAGCGTTTTGATAGTTCATTTTGCATATACCTGAACATCAAATTAAGATTTGCTTGTAGCAGACGGACTGCGCATGCTATCGTCACGCATGATAGTTAGTTGAAAAACTCTTTAAAGTGCTAACTGATGACACTTACATCTGAATTTCGCCAAAAATGGACAAGGTACGTTCTTTTCCTGTGTTCTTCATATATTATAACTAGTGTTCTGAAATTTTCTGCTTCGTATTTTTCGTGCTCTGATTAGTTAACACCCCGGGTTTTGGTCAGTCCTGAAAGAAACACTGTTCATATGGAATTGAAAGAATTAACAGTTGCATACCGAGAGGGGATGCGGATCCCAGCTTGGTTATTTGTTAATTACTTCGGTACCTGTCTCTGTTATGAGTTCAAACTCTGTGACATTAAAAATATGCCTATTCCGGATATTTGTTATTTTACTTTCATATTTGCGCTGCTCTTTATGTAACAAGTACGTTCCTCCAAACACACGGCCAAGCAAGATAATATTGTTATTAGGAAGTGTTGTTTGAAAATACAACCAAACTTCCCCATCAGCTTCCCCATGTGGACTTTCTGGTGGACAAACCCCGTGCGCGTTGGTTTTCTCGTGGTTCTTCCATTTCCTCCCACTTTCTTCACTCCACCAACTCATCCCATCTTCCATCCGGCCTGAGCCAAAGTTGCCTAAGGGTCTTAAAATAAATTCAAATTTCCAAATATCCCTTCTCTATAGAGAGGACGTAACCTTCTAGTGGGTGCTAAAAGAGACTTTAGGTCTGTTTAAAAATGTATGGGAATTCTTGAAGTAAACAAATTAACTGTAATATTCATTTGCAAATATGAACTAATTTAGTTTATTTATCGAGACATATTCTAGTATAAATGCTAGATTTAGGTAACCTAAATTAGGGACTGTTCGGAATTTCGAAATGTCGGTTTTCCAGAATGTCTGAATTTCAAAAAGTCAGCCGTCATCACCAAATGATGGAAAATAACGGTCCACGTGGACCGTCGATTTGAAAATTTGCCATCAGTCAAATCAACAAGCTGTGTTAGCAGAACAATTAGTGAAATTCTTGCTAGATAATTATTAGAGATATTCGGAATTCTTGGAATCAGGATGACAATTTGTTTGTTCTGGAATGGCGGAATTTCGAAAAGTTGGAATTCCACAAATCTACTGTAATTACAAAAAAAAAAAAAAAAACTCACAAAATATAGTGTAAATTTTTAGTGTAGTAAAATGAATTCTAAAGTAAATCTGTGTTAATTTAAATTAATGGTGTAAAAAGTTTATTTTTTCCTTATACTAATTTTTTTTTTTTTTTTAGTATACATTTATCATATTTCCTTTCATATTGTTTAGTCTTATCGTGCCAAAACACCGGTATTCCCCAAAATTAATATTTGTGGATAAATTAGGTTGGTTCGGAAACAAATTGAAATTTTTCCTAGAGAAAATGTTGAAAAAATGTTATAAATAATAATATTAATAATAATAAACTTTAAATACACACTTTTCTTAAACAATTTGTAGTAAAAAGTAAAAAAAAAAATGTTATGCATAACTAAAAGTGAAGCATGCATCCCCGCTCTCATATACAGTCACTTTATAAACCTTTTAATTGGCATATCCCATGCTTTTCTTTTTAGTCATGCATAAACAAAATTAATTTTTACTTCTTAGTACAAATTGTTTATAAAAGTATGCCTTTAAAAAGATTTTTATTATTTTTTTTTACCCAAATTCCAAAGTGCTCTGCAACCAGTGAAATGACAATTCGTTGGTATTTATTTTATGATAAAGAAGTCCGCATTAGAAAGAAAAATTGCAATATGGTTTTAAAGTATATAAATATATGAAAGTAACAATGGGATACTGTATTGTCATCTGACTTACGTCACTGTGCAAAATGTCATCATTGTATGATGTCGGGGAATGAGTTAATTTAACGTTGAAAATTTTTAAGACACTACGAACCATTGTGAACTAATGAAAAAAAAATATATATATAATAAAGAATTTTGCACTGAGGGGACGTACATCCACGTACCCCTCTCTAGACACGCCACTGATTTATAAATTAGGTTGATTTGCAAACAAATTGAAACTTTTTCTTAGATAAATTGTTGAAATAATGCTTCCCATTAGTATTTATCGGTGAAATTTTAGCATTAGTGTGCGACTGGTAAATCTCTGCTTTATCCTCTGGATCGAAATCACGTCACTCCACCGGGCTGAAGTTGGGTCACCGGGCATCAAGTATTGATCCGGTCCAAAACTTAACACGAATGACCCGCTTAATTCTGTGACCCGTTTCAGCTCTACTAAGAAGTTTTATATCCTCTCCTGAACAATTCAGTAAAATGCAACTATTCCCATCCTACGCCAAATACTTAAATACTGTTTTCTTATAATTTTATTTCATAATAGGATCTTCAGTATCTTGCAGTATATTTATCTTTCTTGCAGGAAATTGAATATTATTGCTGACAGTTCTTGGCCTGTTTTCATGGTGTATCAACTTTGCGAAATACATATTCTTACTTAAAATCTTCAATCAGGAATGAAGAACAGTCAGGAGAGTTTGAGTATCATGGTTCACTAAACTTTACAGACATATTCTCGTTAATACGTGCAAGCAGAATGTTTACATTTGATACTGACTTCTATTGCTACTTCAAGATTAACAATTCCTGTACATATAAACGACTTTTCCACTTTGATTTGATTTATAGTTTCTCTCTATCTGAGTGAAACATGCCTCCATTTGCTTCTAAACTCTTCTATTTATTTCCTTCTTGTACTTTTGAGCCATTTTAAAACTCTTATAAACTTTATATACTTCGGATAAACCTACTACAACGTGCAAAATGAAAGCTAACTTTAAGAGTAAAAAGGTTTCAGTTCAGTTTCTGGAAACGGAAAGGTGTGATGGAAAGGATTTCAAAATGAAGAAAATGTAGCGGAAAGGAAGAGGGGAGAAAAAAAGGAGTAAGGTAACAACAGCAGCATTTGGTGACAAAATCCGGGAACCCGTGAGAACGTTTAAAATAGCTGTTATAAAATATTAACGACTGCGCAAACGGTGAATGTAACGAGGACGAAAAGAAGTAAGGAGAGAAAGTGGGGTATGTCGCTTGCTCTAGGGAAGATATTGTTTTAGTTAAGTGCTGTCGTATTTCATTGGCTAAAGCTTAACACTTTCCAAGCGGATACCCGTACAGGGCACGTGAAAAAGGCCGAGAAAGAAACCTCTACCACGATTTAGAATAACAGTTAATAAAGTCGAGCTCGGAAGTCTTGGGACGATGCTATTTTTCCCCACTGAAGCGAGTATAAAACGCAGTCGAAAATATGCATGAAAAGTACCTCTATCTTGCCTTAGTATGGTGAAATTGGGACTTCATTCTAATAAAACTATACCGTGCATCATAGAAAGCAAACTGACTCGTGGGGAAGACACACGGTTTAATTATCCCATTGAACAGCTGAGGAATGGAAAATTGTGCACAAACTTATAAGAAAAACTGTGAAGCAGTGATAGTTTGGTTATATTCATGACATTTGGCAGAGGAGCAGATAGAAGTTGTTCATGTTATTATCCGGTCGTCTCTTCAATAAAATTCTTCCGAAGCCGACCACTGCCATATGAAGCGTAGCTGGAAGATATGATATATGACCTTATAGAGTGTGCCTGTAAAACTGCGCTTGGTCCTCATTTGTAAACCATCTGGATGCATCGTTTTCCGTCGTCAACTCGATTAAAATTTAGCAGAATGTGTTCAACAGCACACTCCATGTGTTATAAACAAAACCTTCACAGCCATTAAGTCTGGAACAGATATTGCTGTTGCCATAAATTGGCAAAATGGTTATATTCTACTCTCATCCTAACTGTGTTAGCAATTTTGAGAAATTTAGTAAGATGTAACAGCAAATAAAATGAAGGCAAGACGTGTCACTGGTGTAATAAATAAACATTAAAAGTCAAGGAGGAAGATGTGGTAAAATAGCAGATAAATATCATTAAATTGTCTGATATTTGAGAATGATAATGAACCTTTGAGAAAGAATATTCTATATGAGACTGCCCAACGTTTGCACATTACGTTGCAGATGAACTTCTTACAGCAGATTTAGCGTATTTCTTGGATGATTGAAAAAGGACACAACAATATTTGTAATATCGTGATGTGCATAACAATAAGGAACTATTTCTTCAGGAATACTCTTCTGAAGAACGGAAGGAGAGGATAGCAGTAGTGTCTAGGGTTAGATACCTTACCAGCGTTCAATTAATGATCCTAAAAGAAGTATTGGATGATCGACAGCAGGATTCAAAACTGCGTGCCGTGCCCCAAACCCCTTCCGATGAGTGCGACCGTAAACCCAAGATTACTGAACAAGATAGCTGTTGGACTTTTCTCTTGTTTCAATTTGAATTTCTTTATAACTTTTAGGCAACTCTAGGTCAGAACGACTTATTCCATTATCTATTGGATTGATATGGGTACAGACCAGTGCATAATATCACACCGCAGAAAATCATAGTACATAATTATTATTTGATCCATTATTTTCAATTACCAATTGACTGTTTATCTGTTTTGAATAAGCTGAATTTACATTGATTTTCAAGTTCGTATAGGTGGTGATAAATTTTAATTAAAGTCATCAGAACTACTCTGTTTGCCTTAACTTATAGGGAAAAACCCCTTAATAAGCACCACAATTGTTTTCTTAGCCAGCTGATACAATTGGACGCGCATGCCAAGATTCATAGGTGTTTCCAATAAAGTTTAAGGTGTAGAAGGAACGTATTGCCTGTCTGGAGGGGAAAAGAGCATAAAGTGCGTATGTTGTTACAAAAACTGGGCACATAAAATTTCTTCAGCTAAAGTCCAATTTAAAAATAAAAGCTGATAAACTTAATATTATCATAAAAGGAGATAAGAGTAATTTATATTAATGTGAAATACAAAGCGTACTTTCAATTTCATGAGCTGTACAAGACCTAAACTTTGGTAACAATGACACAGGATTAAAACGATTGCTTATGCACTTGCTGGGATAATTAGCACCAGGATATCTTGGGTGTTAAGCACCATGCTTCACTAAATAGTGATTGCAGTATGAATATGGAATATATTCCAATAAATTAGGTGTATGTAGAAACATATTAGGGCAAACGAGGAAAAAAAATGTCTCCTTATAGGCGTAGCATGGATTTTCTTTACATTTTTAAAGTGGATTCCGCGCCACTGGTCATTTAAAAGAAATGTGACGTGAAATGCGATATTAAGACAAGATGAACCCTTTGTTTGGCATCAGACAAACCATTGTGAAAAAATGATGCCAGTAGGTTTGTTGTGGATACCAAAGAGAATGGAACTGATGAAGTGCCAGTGGCAATCCATCTTCACAGGTTTCCTCAGGAATTTTCCTCAGTCACAGCAGGAAATACCGGAATCGTACCTACAAACTTGGCCCTGGTCTTCTACCTTCCAACATACTCTACTACACCTTATCGTGGGCTGAACCTGTGCCACATTAAGGCCTTTATTGTGAAGTTTTTGTGCTTGTGCATATCTGTATTTTATTTCGTTCAATTGTGTTATCCAACATCCTAAATACCACACTGTGTACTGATGCAGGATTATAAAGCAATTGCCTTCATATCCTAATGATATTGTGCTTGTTAAGCCATGCACGTTTTAAGTCTGTGCTTAATACCCCGAAGATTTATCACTGTGTGCGTAATACCCCAAAGCCGGGTTAATAAGCATCTTTGAAACACCTGTTACATTTTTATTATTTTTAATGTTAGAATACAAGGACAAAAATACTATTTACTTTGAGGTGTTGTATGATGTATGTGATTAACATGCATGTAGCATTCCCACCCACCCAATTTACCCCGTTTTACTCTATGCATTTTAAGTGTGATTTCTTGTTTAGCCTTCATCCCACACAATCCCAAGACCAATCTGCAACACAAATGAGCACTGTTTATGACTTGTTACTCTGTCTTCTGTGGGATTCTCTCTTCTGAGTCTTTATTCTTACATTTAAGTAGCTTTTCTCTTACTCTTCTCTGCTGGTATTAACAGAAAACTTTTGGTGCAGATTCTTTGCTCTTATGCTTTCTTTCTTGTCTTTGCACTTATAAAGTATGTTTCTTTTAATTTGCTTTGCATGGTCCATTGTAAGAATTGACAATACCTTTTTTGATATATATCTTTTTGGATACTTCTTAAAGGAACATTTGTTATAGGGAGGTGAATTTCCAAATTACATCCAATTTAAGCCAGAATTTACATTGGGGGATTCTGATTGAATGGTTGAATAAAACTTCTAACTTGGGAAGAGTCATCCAGATCCATTCCAATTAAAAAAGAAGCGAAATGAAGGGAGAGTGCAGTTTAAGTAAGAAACGTTTAATAGTACGATACTTTTTCATTATGGAGTACGCAAATTTGCCATTATCTGTTACTTATAATGACCAATTATGGTAATCTGTTATATTTGCATAAAATATGACAAAATTGATCATATCTTTCCACTAACGAAGAATTATTTATATCAATCTGTTTATTAGTAAAAATTTTGCTTTAGAAACATGACACGTCTCAGTGATATCTATGTTCCGGGTGCCTCCTTCTCCAAGTGCGCAATTCTGTATCTGATATTTGGAAGTGCGTAAGTTCAATTTTGGCAAAAACGTGATCAATACAGTTTTATACACTTTTCGCATTAATTCATAAAATGGTTGCTCGATCCATGCAGAAAACTTAAACATGTAAATAAGCATGAGGAAGAAGGTATGAGGAAGAACACATAAGTGTATGGCGAGGTAACAAATACTTTTTGATGTCAAATGTTTAAATTATGAAAGACGGGTCTGCGTAAAGGTTAGAATAGTAAATATATAAATTTTATTATATTTTTATTTTAATTTATAGTCTTTGCTGAACTGATAGTAATGTCCTAAGGCCGTCACATGTGGAGAGATGCCATTACCCGGTGAGCACAATGTTCGTGGAAAGTTGGTCAGAGCTTTTGTGCTGAGTACCATCTCGGTATTCGCCTGCTAAGACTGAGAAAACCCTAGTAGAACACGATGGTTGGCAGAAGGATTCGTTTCATCTTACCTCGTCAACACTCTTTCTAAATCCGCCAAACAAGCGCTAGACCATGCGAGTTGTTAAGCGTTGTGTTAGTGGGCTACAGTGAACTGTTATATGTATCTGAATTTCACGTTAGTGTCTGGTATCAGAAGCAGCGAGTTCTCTGTCAGGATAGGCTTAAAACAAGTACCTAAACTAATCTTCTCGATTGTGTTTCTCTTTGTATGGGAGCGTAAATAAATAAGTTGACTCGTGACATGCTAATAGGACCATTGCGAATTTTATTGTAGCAATAAAAAAAAGAAAAGACCGATGCATTTAAGTCGACAGATGTTTAGTACTAGAAACATACTCCTCTACAACATCTGAAAGGGTTAAAGTATTTGAATCATCTACAGACTGAAAGTGCACACCCTTGTACATATTAAAAAAGAACACACATTACGGGGTAACGTAACTAACATTATTCCCTTGTACATCGTGTATGGAAGTACACATTTACACGTTAAACCAAGTATGTGCCACTCTATGCACTCTTGATCACAATGGTACTGCTAGTAGCGAGACTTCGTATGTTTGCATGAGTTACTTGTGAGACCATTACTGCTGCAATTTGTTCGAAGTGTATAATGAGGCTACTGCAAGCAATGTAGTCTGTAAATAAACATCTTGAATATTCCGTTCTGAGCCCATCAACTGAACCTACACGCCCAGTAACCTTAGTTCTTTTTCTTTAACCTTTGCATCTCAAGGAGGATACTAAGACTCCCACGGAAAAGAAGTTTACATGGGTATCAAAATTTACTTACCTTCGCGACATAGATGCCATAACGACTTATTATCAATATCTAAAAATAATATAATAGAAAATAGCTGCATATAAATATCACAAAGCATCTGCAACTCTGCATCACCTTTCACCAACCCCTTAACAATGTCATTCTTCATAACAAGAAAAAGAAACGTAAGAATTTTTGTACGTATATCTTTTTTGTCCCTTCCATGAAACGCTGAAAATATGAAGTTCGAAGTTTAATTCATGTGAGAGTGACGTTTGCCAATTAGCCAATCAGAATCGTGCACTATTGAAGCCAGACTTATAGTGGGTGTAATTCGGGAATTCGCATACGGTAGCGTTTTCGTTTTGTCTACAAACCATTCTTTTGATTATTGTAGAAATAACTGCAACATCTTATCCCTGTGTGTGTGTATTTTTATGTTTGTTAAATATAGTGTACAAGTGACAAGCAATAATGAGATTTGGGAAAGCGGCCCCTACGATGCTTATAACTGTGTATAAAATAAACTAGTTGAGATTTTGATTTTTTTAAGCTGAGAATTTTAATGCCCAAAGCGGCTCTTTTTTATAACAAATGTCTTCAAATTGTTTTCAAATGGTGATCATACCCAAGAAGATATATAATGTTTAGTCATTTAAGGTATAAAAAGAAAGATTACTAAATGCTATATAAATAGTTTTATTCTTATTTCTACGAACGAAATGTGCTTTTAAATTTTGAGATCAGTAATTGGACGTTAGCATATAACCGTTTAAGGAATGCTTGTATGTTGTAATTTAATCCAACAAATGCAAGCTGAAAGCGTTAACATTATTCGTTGTGTTGAGATAAGAATGCTATAGATTAATGAAAAGGAATTATGAAAACAAGACAAATTAGTCACAAATTATACAGTAAAATCAGTGCGAGAAAAGAAAATGGATGTTATGCTATTATTAATTATATAAACATGCGTATTCAATCATCATCAATTACAATACAACACGCACAGCGATTACACCACTACTCAGGGAAACATCGCATCTGTTTTAGTCAAATATATTCGTGTACAAAGTATAATTAATCATAGAGATGTTTCAGAATATGAATAGCGGGAATAATTCTTTTACCTCACTTTTGAATTCACACTCTTGTCATGATTTTCATTAATATTGCATTTCTCCTTACAAATCGCTAAATCCATAATATTTTCTCTACTTCTTTGCATCTATTGCAATAAAGATGTTATTTAGAAGTTATAAATAAAATATGAATGACTATGTTCTAAT
Organism: Lepisma saccharinum; assembly: GCA_022664845.1. Lineage (NCBI taxonomy): Eukaryota > Metazoa > Arthropoda > Insecta > Zygentoma > Lepismatidae > Lepisma > Lepisma saccharinum. The sequence goes on along the minus strand of JAGDQP010029417.1, from coordinate 11,360 downwards.
TACAAAAGTATGGAGATTCCGCTATAATCGGATGGGCTTCCGGACATCTTTACTTACATTTTCTTTATCTTCCTTTTCCACACTACAAGATTTTCTTTACTCGCGTATCTACTGATTCATCGTATTTCGTTGATAGGATTTCCGTGATATCTCTTGCAAATATTATTAATGGTAGTAATCTTTTATCATTGTCTATGAAATAGAAAGTGTTGCACCGTATTTGGTTGAAAGGAAGTCAGAGGCATAAATTACAAAATATCGACGTAATTTCAGACGCTGCACATCTACGCACTTCTTAATGGCACAATATCATCCTGTTAACACTATAACAATCCATCAAACAGATTCACTACGTCAGTAAAGGACAACATTTAAATAGTTAAATTCATAAATGAAATTGGTATAAACAGAAAAGGACAAAAAAATTGTTTTCCCTAAAAGTCTGCAGTTGATCAACGATTTTTAATCATGTATTGTGTGATGCGTAGTTTTAAAATACACTTTTAAGCAAAACTTATCATTAATCTAAAACTGGACATTGAAATGGGACAAAACTGAAATAAAAATAAAAGGTTTAAATTTTATTAGGATTACTAATATTCTTGTACAATTTATATTTTTAATTTTGTGTCATCTATAGATTTAGTTAACGGCAGGGTTTGGTATGACCCTTCGTTAGTGACTTTAATTTTAAAGTATTTGGGCCAAGAAGAATAACACATTTCATTTAGATACAATATCGGCAGATACATTATGCTATTAAAGGAAAATGCTTGTAAAATAGAGTTATGACTGTTAATGTCAGCACTAATTCTGAACTCCCATAAGGTGCAATAATACGGTGATATGCACAAGAAACGTAGTACGTAAAAACATTTTGAAAACAGAAATTTAATGGCTTATTATACAATGTTCTTTTAAAATTCTGGACTCAACGTTGATGAGAAGATCATTCCTCCATGTTCTGTGAAGAAAACAATCCAGAGTTTAGTTCCTTTCTTGTCAGTTAAACTAAATTTTTCTATAAAATTATGCAAAAACATTTAATGAATATCTCACAGATGCACTCCTTAATCATTTGGGAATGTGTTTATTTCAGTGAAATGAAACTCCGAGATATTTAATTCACTTACGAAATCAAGTTCATGTGGAAAAATGACTTTAGGCTTTATAAAATTCTGCATAACCAACAACGTTTGGTGAAGGATGTGCTTTGTTTAACACATAATACGTTCTAATGTCGTTAGGTATTCTAGTTTCAATGCTTTCTACGAGGCAACTGATACTTATTGAAGGAAGCTTGCATCATGTCTGAGCTGGCCAATATCTGAAAGAGGGGGTCATCAGAGCTGTAAAAGCACCAAATTGACTTTGATAAATTCGAGCGAATAATATTATAATAACTGTAATCAGATTATATAAATCCAATTTATTGATTATCTTGCTGACTCCTCTTCTCATCCATATTAATATTATTTTATTATTATAGGTCTTCTGATTAACTTCTTGTTTCAATTACTGTACCGATACTTATTTCTTATGTACGTTTTAATAATTATTTTAACTTTATACTATTAGTGACGATTTGCACTAGCAAAAATCAGTATTATTCCAGCACATCACTGCATGAATCTGTGCTAATGTGATTTCCTCATTAACAAAGTGTAGGAATATACCCCATGTAGCACATCTACATCGGCCGATATGGGCATATTGGATTTTACGACATCCTTCGATATCGTTCAACGACAACAAACATCTTGGCCAATATTGGTCAACGATATAGATCGACATCGATCATCGACGTTGCTCAATATTGGATATCGACATCGCTCAATGATATTGTGAACATAATGTAATTCTGATTGTTTTACTATTTTTTAAAAGGAATCCAATTTTTTATATAGACAAACCAACAAAAATAATAAAACACGTTAGAAATTGTAAAACGAAGTTACTACTTATGTAAAGAATACTATTTTCCTGTAGCTAAAATTACATCACTTTGCTGTGCTAATGGATTGTAAAATTTGTTGACCACTGCTAGTTTGTAAAATAACGTTATTTTCGATATTGCATTCATGCTAAAATGTGTAGTTCCACTCAGATGTAATCATTTCACGTCTCTTCCGCTTTTAACTTTATTATTTCTTCACATTTTTTTGCCAACAACTTCAGAGTACAATGGCCATGATTACAATGAAACAGCTTCAATTGAAAGAAATTATGTAAAACAAATGTAATTAAATATAAATTTAACTTATACTTCTACTAACTGGAACTTCTCTTAACAACCACATGGCCTCGAGAAAATACGATACTTTCTACCGTATAAACGACACAAAAAAGTGTAAAATGTCCCCCGGTTCTGGTGTTGTATGATAACCAGTGTAATAAATATTACTATACATCTTGTTGGTTTGTCTATGTACTTACAATGATCAAAGACTCCTTGGGAAAAACACAATCAACTTTAACACTTTATTTGTCTGTGTCCTTCCCGTGGAAGAGCAGGTTATTTCTGAACTTTAACATGCTTTGATGAACACCTTTTTTGTGATCAAACAAAGCTGGCAACGTGTTGACTACAACATGAAGTTTTATATTTTATCACCAGAGGGATAAAGCGTCATTTGAATAAACATCAGTTTGACCATATGGACCGACATTGATCAATATAGATATCGGGTAACAACATGGATCGATATGGTTCCGTGACGAGTGCTCTATTTTTTAATTTGAATTTATTCAGTATGAACAGAAAGTATTGTAAAAAAACTGATTTATTCTTTGAACAATACTTACTATAGTTTTAAAATATAGGTAAATTAGTGATACCAATAATCGATGCCGATCCCATAGCGATCGACGTGGGCTCAAGCGGGCCGTATTCCCGCCCGCATTAACGATGTGAGGCGATATGGGTCCCATGAACGGTCATCATGCATGTGCTACTGGGGCCATTACTTAAATGCTGGAAGACAACAAAATATATGCAGTCAGTTGGTAAGTTTTGGACTGCTTGTACAACAAAGTATATATTACTTATTGTCAATAGTACTCACTCAAGGTCAACATTGCAATCTTGCAGAATAATTTGATGGGAAAGGAACTTCAATTCCGATTCGTGAAATTCAGTTTCCTGTTGTGAGAATTTGCAATCAGATCATACGATGTTATTGTTTTTTCTTTTCTGATGCTTAGGTATTTGGTTTCTAAAGGCTCCGAGAACCAGAATAATTTGGATGGAAATATCCATGGGTTATTGTTACGAAAAATCTGATGGAAAATTGATGATTTTATTTCAATACAAGGTAAAGGACGATGCGCTCGCGTCGTGAATGGTGCAAGAGGATGTGTAGCTACTACTGCACATATTCTCGATCTATCGTACGAAGTGAGGTGGAGTGCACAGTTCCAAGCTCGATCGCCTTTACCTTCCAAGGTGGCCGGGAGTATCAAGGATATCTTGGTACATCATTTGCTGGCAGACTGAGCGCACCTCAGAGTTTGAGGCCTGGCAACACTGAAGAAAAGTTCCCAGCGTCATGGTCGGAATTTGAACCGGGCCGCCTGATTTGTAGTCGGACGCGCTACTCCCTCAGCTAAGGCAACTTCAAGTATTGATGTTACATTTCTTAAAATTATTAATACATGTAACTCGAAAAGAACGTCATTGAGCGTGAATGGATTAATTATAATATACGGAATAAGATATCACTGAACATTATAGCTGTTTAGCAGCCGTTAGTAAGATGTTTTAGAACAACTTCATTCAAATTAAGCAGACTTCTCTTGCGCCATTATTTAATGAGCTATTACCTCATTTCTGATTGTGCTGTATGCCCTTTAGGTGCCTATAGCTCTGAAGCTGCGCGTTTTTCGACACATTTTTATAGGAAATTTTCTTCCTGTGTTGATACGATTAAAAATTTTCCGATATTTGTCACGGTATAATTTTGATCCTCTGTGTGTTGGTGTGTACAAGAATTCTGTGGACTACTGCCAATGCTGACCCAAACGACATGTTCCACATACTAGATGTATATGCATTTTCTGATTAGTCTCTCCTCAAAACTATGCACTTCTGTGACGTTGCTACAATTTGCTGAAAACGATAAGAGGAGTCTTGCAACTAAACGAAGCTTTAAATGTGTGGCTTATCTACTTCAGTTTGCTGAATGACGTGAGTATTGTGTTACACATGTCATGTCTATGAACAAAAGCGAACTAATTGTAGTATGAGCGATTTTCTATAGAATTGTTTGCTTTCAGGTTAAGACTACTTCTCATTCACTATTCATTTACTGGTAGATCGAAAGAGTTTAGTAGAATTTTATGTTACCTCTTTATACTCAAATTGCTACAAATTGAATTTGTGACAAACAGTACGCAAACGCATGCTGAATTTGTGACGCTCTTGCCTCAGAAGATCTTGCTAAACTGGTGCTCTTGTCATTGGATATGTAGCTATTCGGTTTTCTTTTTTGGTTACGTATGTCATCCATGTACGTTGCTACTATCTAATGGAACCTTTGCATTAATCTTTCCGAAACGTAGGATCCTTTGCACAGAAGTTGTTCATTCTTACTTTGCATATGACATAATTCAAAGCGAGCGAGTATTCTTCTACTGAGCGGCTGTAGTTTATTTGATACAGAGTTGATTTAGCGATCCCAGTGGCCACCCACCGTGACTGAGTTTTTACGAGGGTTTGTCCTCAGTCACATTAGGAATATTCCTTGATGGTACCTATACAAACTAGGATGGTACCTTCGAACCTCCTCTCCTCCATTCTTCCCCAGCCTTCGTCTGAGATGCGTAAAGGAGATAGAAAAATTCAAATGCAGTGTGGCTTCTACTGAGGAGCCGGCATATTGCAATCTGATATTTCTACTTGCAAATGCGCGAAACATTTTCCAGCGTACACGACCAGAATGCAAATAGCGCATGATACTCTAGAATTACTGCGGTGGTATTGCAAATGTCCGAGTGATATCTCTTAAGTGTTCAATTATTTTATTACCCCCCACCTATTCTGGCAGTGGTGAGCATGTTTCTGTCGCCAGAAACAAATATTCAACATATTTGCACCGATAAAATTGAGATTCTAATATTTGGTATAGAAAGCTGCAAACATGAAATACGATTTTTTCTTCTTCTAAAAAAAAAACACTATACTTGAATTTGAAGTCATTATGTAAAATGAATGATGATGATGCACGGGCTACTTCTGAAAATGAAACCCAGGGGAAAATTCATCTCAATATAATTGCACCTGACGTAATTTAGGTTGATGTCACGCAGATGACATCATATGTATGTATGTTTCTGTGTCTGGCATGAACTTTCAACGCTCCTAAATATCACCTGTGTGCCTGTCACCGATCTCTCGTGTTCACAAACAAAAGAGAGAAAGATAGACTGCTGGGTTTCTGTTTGTCAAGTATTGTTGTAAATCATATTAAGTTACTAACAACAATAAAGAAGAAGAAGAAGACGAATATGGGAAACAAAGGAAAACAAATTAGATTTCACCTTAATTATATTCTTGCAAGGCACTGTTGTTAATAAAGAAAATTTTAGTTTGAGTATACTACTTTGAGTACTTGGAGAAATACTAGAAAATTATTCTTGGTTTAAAATTTTTCAGAAACAATTTTCTTTTTGTATTATTTTCTTTGTGGGTTACTGGTGATTATTCAATTCATGAAAAAAAATGTGCTGATGTATCAAGCCAATTGTTGGAAACTTCTTGCAATATATGTACTGTAGGGTTGCCAACAGTTCAGTTTTGAACCGGACAGTCCCGGTTTTAGAACAATTGTCTGGTGTTCGGATGCAACTTCAAACCAGAAGCCTAATGTCCGGTTTTGTTATACGTTTTCTGGAAAGAACCCACGTTAAAATATACATATAAAGTTCTACTCTATGAGTGAAGACTTAAAATTATTTTCAACTTTCCAGTTTCGAAGTGAGAATATTGTCGCTTATCTTGGGTCTGCTGAAACCATTGTTGCCAGTTCTGAATTTACTTCTAAATGCTGTGGTGTAATTTTTTATGCAATAGAATTCCTTGAAAGACTGGCTTAAATTTCTAACTATCTTGAACCGAAAATATTTAGTTGCAGGTGCTCCCCATCTCTAATTATTGTTATCACACTCAGAACTACCGCCTATTTATCATAACAGTGAATTTTCATCTTGCGTATTTAATATATTAGCCATCATTTGGTTTATGCAGTTGTATTACATACATGGACAATAGATGCATAATTGCATATTAAGGGATCCATTTTTTTCCCACGGGCGTTACAGACTGAAAGGTCCTGAACCTGCCCCAGCGCCATCTGTCCACGGTTGATGGAACAGCGCCCACCTTAGTGATGGCAGTGTGGTCAATACTGCGAGCCACCTGGCCACAAACAGGCTTATTAGGGGCTTTCTAGACCGAGTGGCCGTCACATCTTTATTCACGTGACTCCCCAGTTTGCCTCACGACGCTGGGTGGACGCCGAAAAGTGGGACTCCAGCCTGGAATTTGACCCGGGACAACGCGTACATGAGTCCAACGCTCTAATCACTACGCTATGAAACCACTATTAAGAGATCTTGCAAATAGTAATTTCAAGCAAATTATATATTTCCTTATATTTTATTGTTCAGTATCGTTAGTAAGTACACCACATAATTTTCTATGATAATTAGAGCTCGAAATGTATAGCTGAAATTTAACTTTTGCTTTCAATGCATTTGATTTGAATTGGAATTTGAAGGCCTTTAGGCAAGTTTACCTCAGGTCTCATTGCATGTTGTTATTTTTGGTGAAGATGTCTTAAGTCAATTGTACTGAGAAACTAAAATTTCTTCATATTTGTGGAAATTGAAGCCCTAGCCGGGATGACTTCTCGTAAGTCTCCTTTCTCGTAATTTAAAACGCCCTCCACTGGCGTACTTTTTGTAAGTTTCTTAGACTACTAGACATTTGACATTATAACAAACACCATGCGCATTGTTGAATCTCGTATGTCGCTTTACGTTGTGTAAGATTATAGTGAAAGCAGTGCCCTAACTATTGTTACTGTGTTGCATATCCAATAATCAATATCCTGATTGAGAGAAATCCTCAAATAAACAAAAATGTTACATGTCCAGTTTCCGACTGAAATAAACCGAAATATCCTGTTTTAAAACAATTTGGAGTCGTTAATCCTTATGTACATAATTAAAACCATTTTTTTAATCTCTCTACTTCATGAACATAGCATTCTGTTTAACATATGTACAAGGAAAGAAGAAGTGGATTTCTATTATTTTTTTATATGATTTTCACTCGTAACAAGCACTATAAAGCAGCTGCGGCCGGTGGTTGTATCCACTGGGTGTTGCACTCTGACCCACCACTAGCCACAAAGAGTAGAGGGTAAACAAAAATAGGGAAGTTTTTGGACTCACGAAACATACATAAAATTAAATATATGTATTGGGGCAAGGAAAATCTACAGGGGCTCAGCCCAACCACTACGTGCGGGCCTGGAATTTCACTATGTGAGAGAGGGCTGGGTAGCTAATCAGTCACAATCAATCAACGTTGAGTTAAATTATGTAGCATAGACACAAAAGAAGAAGTTACCAGATTTTCAAATAAAGGGACGTTAAATCAATTAGTTACGATTTTGAGAAAACTTGCGAAAAATGTCGTAGCTATAATATTGAGAATAGTATTTGATAGTTTGTCACAAATTTTCGTGACTAGATATTTGTGTCACTGTTATTGGTATTGTTAATATCACTTTAAGAAACAGGATTCACAAAAGTGTAACCTTTAATCCAAGGATAATATGGGAATATATACAT
>JAGDQP010029416.1:12105-23379 GCA_022664845.1 Lepisma saccharinum | reverse complement strand
GGTAATCGAACCAGTATCCTCCCGATCACAAGACGAACATTCTACCGCTTGCTTTACCTCGTTGATCAGGGAGATTGAAAGCAGTAAGACAAAGCAAGGTCACTCAAAGAAAATTTGAAGTTCGCTTCTGTTTATCTACTCTACTCGTGTGCGTTATAGGCGAAGTGCATATAGTGCACAATTACCAGAAAGTTAGGTCGCAGCCTTACTAGATTAAAAACGAGCCGAGAAATTTAAATCTCTATTGCTTTGATTCGGGCGCCATTCTACTTTACAGACAGATGGGCAAACTCAAATTAATAAATGACAAATTTAACGAAGGGACTTCACTAAAACTAAACCCAAAGAAAATAACAAATGCTAATAACGACATAAGGAAAGAAAAATGGCAGAAAGAGAAAACCTCGCCGAGAAAGTAAAAGAATAAATTTGAGACTGAGAAAAAAAGAAAGAGAATAAATAGAAAACTATCATACGTGAAGCAGATTTTTCTGTTGGTTATAAAAAGAGAATAACAAAAGGGAAACCAAAAGAAAAAAAAGAGGTAAAATATGAAGAGAAAGACGAAAGAAAGAAAAGAAGGAAAGGGGAAGAAAAGTCTCTTTACTTTAGCTGTTATTCAGGTCGCTTTATGGAAAACTGTAGAAGAAAAGTTGGGAACCCAATTTATCGAGACCTGTCAACCATTTCATGAAGCCTCCACACGAAATCAATTCTTTTACGTTTTCTTTCTTTCTCTCAGCTTTATTTGTTATATTTTCTTTCTATTTCTTTCTTTCTTTCTTTTCCTTTTTGGACGTCTTTTCTTTTTTATTTCTATCATGTTTCACGCAACAGTGGTATTCAACAACATCATAGAAATATACAAACCCAAAAATGTATACTTTCTCCTTCTTGGTCTCTCTCTCTCTCTCGCCCTGTGGTGTGTTTCCTTCTCTGTGTTGGAAACAGTAAGAAAATGTCAATTCGTAAGTAAGGAAAGAAGATAAAAAGAATGATGGAAAAGTGACATTTTCTCTGACGTAGAAGAAAAACTGTAAATCCATACTTTTTTTTTTTACTTTTCAGTAGTGCCAGTTGTCTAAATAAAAAAGCAAACACATTTCACCACTGGTTTTTGTTCGAGAAAAACTACATATGAATACATGGTCATATTACATTCTTAGATTTATTTAATTGAAAAAAAAACAACAACTAATATTATAGTCAATTGTGTTTTGTATGCCGGAGAGAAAGAGGCCATTGGGAAGACCGAAATGTCTTTGGAATGCCAATATTAGAAGGGATCTTGGAAGGGATTTTCATTCATGATGAAAACTGGCTTGATCTTGCTCAGAGTATAGAATACAATGGCGAATATGTTTGTTACTGCAGCGATGAACTTGCGAGTTCAGTAAGCCACAGAATGAGTTAGTTAAACAATGATTACTTACTGGACAATCTTTCAGATATTCATAAACCTGCCGAGCCATTTTACACGGGAACAGTTAGTCAAAAATTAACAATTGAATCATGAATCGGGGAGCAATTATTAGTTAAGGATAATCTAATGTAACGATCTCCAACAAAAGATGGCAGCACTACCTCCGTATATGTTAATATGTCTCATGTATTTTCACTGTTAGACGAAATTTCCTTGTTCCTCCTACAAATTCAAGCCTAGAAAGTTCTAACTTTCAGGGAAGAAAGTTCATAACCAATTCAAGGGGATGATCGATGCCGACTTTTAATTTTATTTTTTGTTCATTGTTGAAAGAGCTTCATTTTTATAAGTTTCGATATTCACAACAACAATGAAGGAAAACAAAGGCCTGGACAAGGTGAACCGATGGTGGTTTGACATTGTCATCCATCGGATGAAGACGACGTCGTAAGGACGGAACCTACAGTTAAATATAAGTTCGAACCAATTGTGTGGCCACCGGAAGTCGAACCCGAGACCCCTTAAGTACAAGACAGCGAGCATTACCACTCACCCAAAGGGAATACTGAATCGCACACAGCACTTCTTTGGTGTGGTAACAGATGATGAGACTTGTATATATTTCTACGATTCATAGGCTAAACAATAGACGATGGTAATGGCGTCACAAACTGCCCCTCAGCAGGAGAAAAATAAAGAAGACTTTCCTAGTCAGCTGTCAAAATCAGAATGATTGTTTTTGGGACGAATTAGGGTAATCCTACTCGAGTCCCTAAAAGATTGTACGGCAATAAACAGCGAAATGTATTGCAGGGCATTAGAAAAACTCAACAAAGCACTTACATTCAAAAGACAATACTGTAAAGTCACAATACACCACTATAACGCCATACATCATACTGCCCATTTCAGAGATCCGAACCTTGTGCCTTCAAACCTCCCGTGTCGCTATATAAAGATATCTTTGTGGCAAACACTTCAGCATCAGATTCCGAATTTGAAACCTCGTTGAAAATTTGGCTTTATGCAAGGATGCTCTGATAGAACATCCTCGGCTTTATGCCCAGGAGCTTCCCTCAGGGTGCATTTCAGGCCTGGAAAGAACAATGGTAAAAGTGTACTGACAGTGATTGTGGATCCATCGAGTGATCAGGACCTAAAAACAACAGTTTGAATTAAACTACATGTTTATCAAAACTTTCATGTCTACCTTTAATCTGGAACCATGTGTTACTTCTCGACCTACCCTTGCATATGATAATTTTGGGTTACGTGTACAATATCCTGGCTATATTCTTCACATAAAGATCTTCCCTATGCTTATAATATTGAAAATATGCACAAGAGAATGGTCACTGCTGTGACTGGGAGAACTCCACAATCGCAGTAAGTTGAGCGTTATTGTAATACTTTCATTGTAGAGCACTGGGAAAGCAATTTGTTTAGATTCCCGGTCAAGCAACAACCAATTTTCTGGCGTATTTTCAATAATTTCAGGTGTTATTAAAATTGAGTATAGCCCTACAGTGCATCTCAATTTTGTTCGTTGCTTACGTGACATTATAGGGTACTTATAGTTCCCTAACGTGTCTTAAAGTTTGTCCTAATTTCGACATTTCCTAATGAAAGATGGGATATATTCAGCTGCGATCCCAATGCTGGAAATAGCATTATAGTTCCTTTATCTTCTCACTAGTAGGAAAGGAACTAGGAACCTCATGTCTCGCATGTGCATTGTTGCCAATTTTAGTCTATTGTACATCGTTGAGTATTTGAGTTAGAAAACAGGTTTTGAAGTAACATAAAACGGTTTCTATGTTTTGTTTCCATTACTATCACAGACATGCCTGCGGGCGGGACACCAGAGATAAGCCTTAGTTTGGCAACGTTGGTGTGAATAGGCGTCCGATTCCACACGGAGTCATCCGAATCAGATGACGTGAAACTACATCCTTCGCTACGATTCGTTGGAAGCGAAACGCTAAGGGAACTATATTACCGATCCAGGATTGCAGCTTATGGGCAACAGCTGCAGTTTCACTTATTGTACTTCCCCCCTAACGCACACGAAATTCCTTTACTGTTGTTTCTCTTTAATGATCCCCAATAATAAAGGTTTTATATTTAACATTGGTACGAAAATTAATTCTCTAATTTCTTTCTTCATTTACACATATTTAATTACCTAATATAACGATAGTTTCATTTGAAAAAAACTTTATGGGGGGAAAGGGGGAGGAAAACTAACAGCGACTGAAACGTTGCCACTTGGCTATGGCAACCCGAAGTGAGAGAACGGCTGCAGCGAGCTCAGTTTTGTTTCTTTATTTATCGGTCAAACTGGCATCGCTGTTCCCGTAAGAGCAACACTATACTCTTAAGCCTGGATGGATAATAGTTACCTAGAATACACAATTCAATTCTATAGGCACGAGAGTAGCTGCTGCTCCTACATAATCCCTAATTGGAAGACATGGTTTTTAGGTGCTAATTTAGACCTTGTCTACAAATATCACATTACCTGAAACGAATATTTTTTTTAAGTCGTAACTCACAGTTAGAAATTCGATATGAACATTTGAACATAGCAAGTAGGAAAAGGTATCATCAACCTCCTACTTCTATTTTTTTTTAAAAGAAAAACATGTTCGTGAAAAAAGAAGTCTGTGATGAAAAGAAGACAAAATTTTCCCTGAAGAATTAATTATTATGATTTTCAACTTCTACAGGAGGGAATGAAGGTGCATGACCCTACTGCCAAAATGCTCATTATACGTTTTTATGAAGGCAATAAATCTTTTATTTTTTTAAAAAAGAAGACATCAGAAGACTGTTTTTTTTCAATTATCACATCATCTGGCAACCCTGAAAGAATGAGATAGAAGGGGGGCAGGAAAGAGCTTCCATCTATCGGTAGATTCCTTCACTTCATAAAAAGATGTCAATTTTTTTCTCTAAGTGAATCTGTTCAATCCATTCCAATATACTACCTACTACCAAAACTTGGCTTTCAAACTCTGAAGCAATGGAACGGTGGAGTTGGTTGCGATGTTCAGGGAGAGAGGGTGAGTGGGGGAGAGAGAGAGAGAGAGAGAGAGAGAGAGAATTGACTTCTAGCTTCAGGGTTACAGGGAATCAAGGGGGTTAGTAAAGAAAGAGGGTGGTTGAAATGTAAGTGGGTGGGTGGGGTTAGGTGGTTGAAGGAATACCAGGAATAAAAGGAAAGGAGGCAGGAAACGCTTTGAGGCGTGATCTGCGTTCAATTCTCGACCTTCGCCCATCGGTCACGAGTGCCTTTTGTTCCTCAGATTCCGGAACATATCGACGGGTGGAAGCACAAGTCTGTCTGTGGGTCGTAGCAGTTAGTAATAGTAAGAGTGAAGGGGGAGGTGAGAGAGAAGGATACGGAAAAGACGAGCAAAAATGCCTGCAGAAAGAACAGAAAAATAAGATAGCAAAAAAATTATAAGAAAAAGAGAAAAACAGAGAACAGAAGGATGGAAGAACAATCGCTTGCTGTGTTCCAGGTTCGATAGGAATGCCGTGAACTTGTTCGTCGAGCGGAAAAGACAAGAACTCGCAACGAAGTGAACAATATAGCTACAAACAATATATCAGAATGTGAACAATATATCAGAATGGTATTAAAGATGAACACTGGTAAGATATTAGCCATGACGAATCCAGAGGTGATTCTTCTATATAGAATTCCAGGAACATTCTACAGTTAAAAGCAATATATTTAATTAAAAGATAATGAAGTTTTCAAATCCATGTAGAGAATGTAGTTAAATGTGGGGTGGCAGCATTGAGTAATGTACTACCATCCAGCGGGAACACAGAATGTAGTAGATTTGAACAGTTTACCGTTCCTACACTTAATAAAAACTACGATTCGCCACTGGACGAAACTTCACAAGTTGCAGTTTGTGGATCCTTTGTGAAAAAGAGAGCAAGATAAAAATAACGATGACGTCACAAGCATTCACTATAGAGAGAAGAATCTTTTCTGCGGCAAGAAAGATAAATCGTATATTAATAAAATAGAAACTGCAAGATTGGGAGGAATGAAGAGGGCTTAGCTATCCTTCGAAGAACCTGTCTCTTTCGGCAAAACATCGAGTAACAAAAAAGTTTTTACAGAGAATCCGTTTTAAGCCTGTTTCGTATGCAATTTAATCTACATCAAAGACAGTGGTGATTGCCTATCACTAAGGAGATCACGAAAACACTATTTTGGTCAGGAATTATTAACTCCTAAACGAGCTGGTAAACTTATAAGGACAGGACCTACAGTTTTTGGTAAAGTAGACTCCGAGACAATCTGTTCAATGGACCCCGACGGGAATTGAATCTGTGACTGTTATTTCTAGTATTACGAGATTAGAAACAAGAGAATTTGCAAACACTATGCTATCAGACTTCACTATTTTGTTTCTTGTTACTAAGCAAGTACCTTTCAAAACTGTATTAATTCGTATATATTGTTAATAAAATATATTGTTATATATTATTTAATTTTATAGTGAGTTTGATAACACTATTTTCAAGATAGCAATGTTGCTCACAATTTTAGCTACTACGTTTGTTCAGTACTAAGTTGTGAAAGTTTCGTTTCGAATACCTTAAATATTTTTATAAAGATGTTGAAATTTAAACTTAAGTAGTGCGTTTATATCATATTGGCGAAATTTAAAGCTACGGAGCCCCTAGTTCCTCTCCACAGCACCTCAAATTTTGTAGACCTCCGTGTCAATATATTTTATACTGAAGAATATGTATGTAAATTGTAGAATACGAAACAGTTTCCACACATTATGGTTTTTATTTTGTGTCAAGAAAATTTTAAATTCACATCTACAACAAAAATAATTAGTGAGTATTTTTTTTTTATCTTTTCAATTTAATTTTTTTTATGTAACCACCCAAACGATAATTACGAAAAAAATAAAATAAAGGATCTCTTATAGATGTAAGAGACGCACATATTTACACTAATTTCCTGAGATAATCTGCACAGAAAATAAACACCATAATTTAACTGCAAAGAGAATAAGAATATAGATGTATTTAAGGGCTCAAGAAACTAAGGTCATTGGATCTGTTGAAAACAGTAAATACAGAATTGGAGAACACTTTGCGAAAGATTAGTCGAAGCCCCCACAAATTAAGAGTCGAAAGACTATTTCAGTTCCGTAAGAAAAGATCAATCACCCATTTAAAAACAAATCGAGAGAGAGAGAGAGAGAGAGGTTCAAGGTGTACCAAGAAATTTTCCTCCCCCGCCGCCGCCGCCCCCATCCATGAGAAAGTAAATTAATTGCGGGTGGTAGCCTTCTTTTGTCTTGTTATTCCTATCCTCATCAATTTCCTATACGCCCCCTTTTTCTAGAGATACTTTATATTCTTTCTGGAAAATCTCGCCCTCTCTTCCGCCAGACCACACTTTCTTGACACGATGAATCTAATTAGGGTTGATTAATTATTGAGCGGCTTCCTTTTTAATAGTCCTTTTTTTTCCACCAGGTGAAAGTGGTCCGGTAGGGTTGGAAAATGGGGTTGAAAAAAAAAACAAAGGAAGGGAGAGAGAGAGAGGATGTGACATCTACGACTACTACTACCCTATGAGGATGACTACCCACAAACAAGAGCGCACCGTGTCTGCGCCCGTTAAATGTGATGTGATGTGTGTTTCTTTAAAACAAAACAAGAGTGGGAAAAAAAAAATATTGGAAGAAAAGAGGAAAGCTGCCAACAGACGATAACCAACAGAGCAAAGCAAACGACGGACACTGAAAAATGGGAAAGAAGAAAGTAAAATATCCAGCAATTTTTGTCTCTGTCTTCTGAAACGTAAACACGTCTGAAATTTTAGGAAATTTAAGAAGAGAGGCGATTTATTTCTGGTCTTAAAAAAGAAAACCGAACTGAACCCGTCCCGTGTCTTTCTCTTCGTGTTTCAATATGTCGTTCCTTCCACACACACAGGCTTTATAATCATAAATACTTATCTAAATTTATTATATCCTCGAAAGGTAGACATTTAATATAAATGGAAGAACTATTTTTAAACGTGAAATATTATTTTAAAAATTAGTTATCCTACAGACATGTCTATTGATACAGTTACCAAACAAACAGACTTTCTTTTTTAAAAATATTTCCTGCTATGACAACTTAAAAATATTATGATAAAATCAAGCTACAACTTCCAACACTGACATAGATATCCTTAAGAAAATGTTCATATATCTTGATCTAGTTTTGAACATGTACGATTGCGAATTAGGTTGAGAATTTAATCCCAATACAGTCCGGAAACTTGGTTTATTCTTATGCTAACGAACATCTCGAAGAATATTTTATTTTTGTATGTTTCATTTTATTTTGGTAACACTTGAAGCTGTTCTACTCTTTTTTCTTCTTCCAATTTTGATATTTGCTGTGATTACCTTTGTTCCAATAAGCAGGCACGTACCCAGAAATTGATTTCGGGGGGTGGGGTGTCCAGCACATTCGTAAGGGATCCGAAGTTTGTCTGCGTATGAAATTTAGGTAAAATGTATATAATTTTGTCAAAAACGATACAAATTTCACCAAAAAAAAAAAGTCTGAATTCCCAAGGGAAGATTCCCCCAAACCCCTCTCTACGTACGTCCCTGCCAATTACCTACCATCCAATTTACCAAAAAGTAAATAAAATAATCCTTCCAGTCATTCAACTCTACAGCCCGTAACAATTATTTTATTATTATTTTAAGCCGTCCGTTCAGAAGGAAAATTTTCCAAGAAAACAAGGAAATAAACTTTTCCTTTCGTTTCCGTAACATCGCTTGAAAGTTGTTGGGCTTAGCTATATACAAGTTGCCAAACTTCCATTTATCTTCGCCACACGCTGTGACAAGCTGCATTGATTCTGAATTAGCCCTTTTTTTTTCTCTCCCCTTGTGTGGTGATGGCCAAGCTCACTGAATTACAAGGTTGCCAGAACACATTGAGAAATACAATTGCCTTAGCTGTCTCCTCACAAAGGAATGGAAAGATATCTAAAGCCGATCTTGATTCAGGGTTTCTGCTTCGTAGACAGTGGCTTTAAAAGAAATAAGTCAATCCTAAAGTTGCTCTAACGTTATCAAAAACTGTACTTTATGCTAAATAAGTCGTTGTATTCCGATTAGTACTTTTCTTCAAAACATATTTATGAACGGCTGCTTATGACGTCCTCTTTATCCAATGGAAGGCAATGGAAACAATATCGATTCACCTTGCCCGTAATATTTTCCTCTGAGTAGAACACTCATAATCCTTATAATAATCATCATCATCGTTATCATCTAATTAGGTTTTTTCTTCTTCAGCTATTTCTGTACAGTATGAAGAGGGTTGCAAACTGAAGTGTGGAGGTTGTTACAGTTACGTTGGATAAACCAGTGTTGCCATTCGTTTGGTGAAATTATAGATCTTTTCTCACTTACTATCTGTTTAATTCCTCATGTTTGTGTATTTTTTTGTACTCAGATGACTTTTATTCTTTCCCAGGTCAATCAATTCAGTGGCGGTTCGTCGACTGCTGTCGGTAAAGTTTTACTTCACTTATTTTAATACGCATTTACAAAAAAAAGAAGAGTACAGAGTATGTGCATTTCTTAAAAAAAAAATGAGTTTGTGCTCGTAACATGTACTACACCAAGGATGGTCTACACAATGTCAGCTAACCTTTCAGAAAGTTTCAATTCAAAAGCTAAAAATAATCATCAAGTTATAGCGGTTTCACGAATATGAAATATATAGAAATACGTGGGAGAGTTAGAGTTCAAAATGCGTTTTACGAGATATCACCTTTTATGCACATACCCCTTCTTTGTGCTGTCACGAGACGAGATTAGAAATGCCTATAGAAAACGAGACGAGACAGAGCTCTCGTAATGGAAAGTATACATCTTTTCGAGACATGACACCCTCTGGACAAGATATTTTCGAGACGAGACAGCAAACAGTACTTCTTTTCCTGTACTCTTCATATAATAATACAAATATCATCAATTAAAGCCAAGAAATACGTGACGTGAGATACTTGGGGCTAATTCTCAAAGATACTCAACCCCATGCAACACTGAATTGGTATTTTGGGTAGTAAATCCCTGATAATTTACAATAATAGTTTAAAAAAGTGGGATTTACTGAGTATGTTTACCTACGAATATTTTGGTAGAGGGGACGGGGGAGGGGGGACTACTACTTCTTCAAATGTTTCTGGCCGGTGAGTGATAATGCCCCCTAATTTGTTATTAATAAGAGATTTTGGGTTCGATACCAGCTGGGGACACAGTGAGGGTTCAGCGTCTACGTTAAACTATAGGCCCCATTCTCGGAACGTCATCTTCATAATGACAGGCAATTATAATTCACAATCGGTTCACCTTACCCTGCTGAGATCTTTGGGCCATATACCAACCTTCGGTATAACACCTATTACTATCATCATAGATAAAGTATTATGTTTCTGAAGAGTTTTGAAAGCTTGGGACATTTTTGCAAAAGAGTGATATGAAAGAAGATTTGAATGCAAAAGTTTAAATTTAAGCTGTAGTACCTTTCTTTATTTGCAGACCACAAATGTTGTTAATGATGATGATGGTATTTCCTTATTTGTGAATGTTACACGTAAAAAAACATAAAGACATGGAAACTTTACTCGTTCTGGCAACAGTGTATTTCAGTCGAGTTGCGGCAAATCAGTTTTCGATCTGTCTGAAGCGAAGAAGGGAAGAAAAGGAAAGTGGACGAAGGAAAGAAAAGTTGAAAGATGGAGAGGAAAGGAGAACGGATAATGTAAGGCGATTGAACGAAGAATATGGCTGGTAGTATATCATAGTAATGGAAGAAAACGAGAATTTAAACGATTATGGATCTGGTAACATTGCAAACGAGAAAGTTTTTTTAAAAAAGGACACAAAAGATCCGAACTTTATTTCTATTTGTGAGAAAAAGTAATAACTGAAGTTAGTTTTCAATCCCAAAATTTATCGTTGAAAATAATACCACAAGGTATTATCACTACGTAAATCAACAGAGTGCATTAGTACTCAGCTTTTATTTGTCACTCCTGATACTTGCTTACGTCACATGCAAGTCTGCAAATAACATTCGTTTTCATTGCACATATAATTATTACATATAAAGCTGTTGTTCTTCACTGGACTCATAATTATTTCTATTATTTGTGTTTTTTGATATACTAGTAAGCTAGTAATATAGCTATAAATATATATATATATAATGTTGATAAGTCTATTGTACAAATAATGTAAATTGTATACAAGGAAATCTGAGTAATAGAAATATTTATTTCTACTATAAGAACGAAGGTTACTTATTTATATCATGTTGATGGTTTTTTTTTCTTATAATATGTTTTACTTTATATAGTTGTAAAGTCAACATTTTAGCGTTTGCAAAGAAAGCTAACAGAGTTTTTATCCAGTTCTAAAGTCTAAACGTTAGAAAAAATGCAGTAAGAACCCACATAGCAGAGTACATCCCTGGGACGTCCCATTTAGATCCCATTAACGTCAGATTCCTCAAGCTCCCATAGCGATGTCCTAAGGACGTCCGTGGGATAACTCTGTGGGCAATACAAACAGTTCATCCCGTATGGAGGTCCCCTGGATGTCCCCTGGAAAGCCGTGCGGTACTATCTACCTGGAATTTCTATAAATTAAATCGACCTTACTATTATTGTTATTTAATTAATTATAACTATACGAAGGATGTGCCTTCGTATAGTTATACGAAGGATTAATTATAACTATACGTCCCATGGATGTAAACGGGACTTAAACAGGACGTCC
>JAGDQP010029416.1:0-11499 GCA_022664845.1 Lepisma saccharinum | reverse complement strand
GTTTCTGGCTACATATCTTCTGAATCCCATTTTTTTTTTGTTCACATCTACACGTCTGTAACATTAACTTGCACATTCTAGGCAAGTGAAGTAGCCAAATGTTTATCACTAATTCTTTGAGTTTTGTTCACAGAGTAAAGAATGTAGGTTTCACTCCAGGCAGTTAGTTCCCTTGGTTCACCAGAATGAATCCCCAATAATTGCTCTGTTTTATGTTTCTTTATGATGTATCCAACGGTAGAGCATGTCTCAGTATCTTTTACCTTCCATACGTAATTTGAAATTTAAGTGAGCAGTTACAATGTTGTTCAACTCACTTTGTTCCCCATGCTGCTTCCTTATGCCTTCAATACACCACGCAGAGTGCTCTTGTACACAAAAGGATATCTAGAACATTTCTTTCGACAGTAGTATGGGGGTTGTTTAAATACTTTTTTTTTTGCCATGAATTTACGTAGTTGACACTTTTTCGTTGCCTGTTACCTTACTAGTTATTTCTATAGCATTCTATCTTAGGTATCCAAATTATCATAAAAGGGTAAGAGATTTCGAAATAGGCCACGTTTTTCATGTGATACAATCTGTTTTTCCTCTTTGTTCAACTTGTCCATTTTTTTTTTCTCACCGTTTGTAAGACAGAAGCTTCTTGAACCATGCCTGTCGAGTTCAAGAACCAAGAATTAAAAGAAGAAAAACAATATTTGTCCAATAAAGCAGTAGTGCGGCGGAAGGGTGAGCCGGACAGAAGGAGAACCACATTTGGAAAAGCTGAGTAACTTCTCTGCATAGACTAACATTAGTTTATGTTATTTCCTAAGTTTATTTTCTAGTGACAGCAGAAATTTTGTTCTTATTAGTTAGAACATAATATGCTTAGTGATTTTTTTTTTAACGTTATACAAACATAGTTAAATTCTGTAATAGCTGGGCATGGGGAGCCTTCATAATAACTATATGTATACTATTATTTTTTTTTTTATGAATATACAATATTTGGCAATATCTAAATTGAATTTGTATTAAGACCATCATATGTGCCTTCTTAGACCCTTACCTGGCATTGGCAACAAAACACATATCTGAATGCCCACCCCCAAAGTTACACAGAAATCGGCGCCCTTGATTACAGCATTCTTTTCTAATACAAATCACATTGTTTCTGTATTACAACGTTCTTTAGTATAGTTCAGTATAGTTAGAACCAGGGACGTATTTAGGGGGTAGGTCCAGAGGGTCCGGACCCCCCAAAAACTCAGAGTTTTATGGAAAAATAGTGTAACTTCAGGCGTAACTATACATATTTAATATACATTTCATGCCCCGACACACCTTGGATCCCCTGAAAACCCTTGGACCCCTCCCAGAACCAAATTTTGGGTATGTGCCTGCTTAGAACCAATGCCGAAGGAGGAAGCATTAATTCATTAATTTACGTCTGCAGCCTGCAGTAACTAGTAAGATTAACAAGTAAACAGTCAAAACATTGTCCATTCGATTATCTACATCATATCTTCTCAACATAAGAAACTACTTTTAAATGGCTACATATTTTCTGTCTTTCATTACACAGCTGAATCATTTCATATCAAGATCAGAAAAATCTTTAAATATACCTTCATGAACGAGTAGCAATAATGTGTTCTGAATTTTCCACCCTTTTGCTAAATTCTTTCAGTATTCACACTTCCAACCCTATACGATATTTTGTTTTCCAATTTCATTTCGGTGATAAATATATCCATCACCTAAGGTTTGCTGATAATATAGTCTTGTTTGCTTCAAATGCGGAAGAACTACAAACCAGAATGGAAGAACTGAACAATGAGAGTTCTAAAATAGGTCTTAAAATGAATTTAAGTAAAACACAGGTCATATACAATCAACATGCTGCAAAAAGGGAAATAAAGATTAACGGAGAGACAATAGGCATAGTTGATGAGTATGTTTACTTAGGCCAGCTCTAAACATCGAATGCTAAGTTGGCTGATGAAATAAATAGAAGATGTAAAATGGCGTGGAGTTCGTTTGGAAGACTACACTTTATTTTCAAAAGCAAACTTCCAATGTGTCTGAAGCGTAAAGTTTATAATCAATGTGTCTTTCCTGTGATGATGTACGGCTGTGAAACTTGGACATTGAATGCACAAACGACTCAAAGATTGAGAGTCACATAAAGAGCAATGGAGAGGTGCATGCTATGAATAACCAGGAGGGACAGGAAGACAAATTAATGGATTCGCGCACAAACAAAGGTAGAGGATGTAATCAAGACTGCGAAGAAGATGAAGTGGAGATGGGCCGGTCACATAGCTAGACGAACAGATGGAAGATGGGCGACAAATGTACTACATTGGATTCCTAGAGAAAAGAAGCGACAGAGACGATGTCCGAATGCAAGATGGGTAGATGAAATCAAGCGTTTTTTAGGAGCTACATGGATGAGGATAGCAGCAAACCAATATATGCTGAAAGAAAAGGGGGAGGCCTTCATCCAGCAGTGGGGCTGAATATGATGATGATATACAGGGTCCGTCCGGAAAGTAGTCATACTGAAGTTTCATAAACCCATTTATTGACAATTTTGACACATCGACTTAATAGTTTTCAAAATATTCCTCTTCTGCATCAACACAGCGTTGCCAGCGACTCTGACAATCACTGAAGGCTCCCTGGAACGCAGAAACTGGAATGCTCTTCAGCTCCCTCATTACGGCCTCTTGAATGGCCTGGACCGAGCCGTGGTGCCGTCCTTTCATGACCCGTTTTAGTCGGGGGAAGAGGAAGAAGTCTGGGGGAGCGAGATCTGGGCTGTAGGGTGGGTGGAGAAGCTGTGTGACGCCATGTTTGGTCAGGAAGTCCATGACAGCAAAGGCGGTGTGGCTCGGCGCATTGTCGTGATGGAGCTTCAATGAGCCGGAGATTGCTGGATGGACGCGGACGACTCGTTTTCTGAATCTTTCAAGTACTCCCACGTAAAATGCAGAATTCACAGTCTGACCAGGCGGTACAAACTCTCTCCTTTGCAGTCAAATAAATAAATAAATATATATCAATATCGATTTCATTTTCGACTTGCTCATGCGGGCTTTTTTCAATTTGTGCCGCAGGAATACACTTGATCGACCCATGGCATCACTCCCACACGCAGTCTTGATCATGTCATGGGGCTCACTCGCAGTTTTACCCAGTTTGACAAAACTTCACCGCGTACCAATGCTCTGACAAACACATTGTGGAATGTGACACGGCACTTTGACAGGGGTTCACCTTCAACTCGATCTACACTCCGAGAAGGCTTGTAGACGACTGGCGACTTGTGCGCTGGTAGCTAAGATCCCCCACAACCCAACCAGCGCACTAAGATCTCCCTTCTTCACCCCGTTGTGGCCGGAAAAATTCAGTGCGATTACTTTCCGGACGGACCCTGTATATATACTTTCTTGCACTTCAGTGAAAGCAGCCAAAATTTGCCGAAAGGACTTAAAAATTAAATTCAAATTCCAGTGACACTGAAACTGAATCGAGGCGCATGAATGATTGAAAATAAATGCATAAGTAAATAAATATAAATAAATAAATAAATAACAAAAAGGAATCTAAAAATGGCATACATGTGAGCGACGGACTGTGATTGGCTGAAATATGTTTATTTTTAGAAAGTAACTTTGGGATGTCATTGGCGGATAGATATAGGTAGAAAGGACCTCTTGACCTTCTGTGCTTATTATGAACTCATAGCATTGATTAGTAATTCATACGAGTGTTTTGTCTGAGGAAGGGGTTGATAGAACACAGAAACTGTTACCTTGTTGCTGTGTCTTCTTTATAATAAAATAAAGTTTATAAGCCTTGTCAGACTATTTTAATTAACTTAAGTATGTATACAAGGCTTCAATATAGTTATATCCACATTTTCAAACAAGTGAATCGATGAAGCTAGTAACGATGTAAAGCTAGTGTTGATAAGTCTATTGTAGAAATAATATGAATTGTATACTAAGAAATCTGAGTAAATGAAATATTTATTTCTACTATAAGAACGAAGGTTACTTATTTATATAATGTTGATTTTTTTCTTATATTATAATATGTTTTACTTTATATAGTTGTAAAGTGATCATTTTAGCGTTTACAAAGAAAGATAACAGAGTTTTTATCCCGTTCTAAACGTTAGAAAAAAATGCAGTAAGAATCGGAATATTCGCCAGTAAATGAAAACCAGAAAGGGACGTCATGTTCACAACATTGTAAATTAACTCAGAACAACACTAAAGAATCATCCCCTTTTAAACACCCTTTTCGACCCTTCTTGTTGCTGTAAAGTAATGGGATCGTAGTAGAGAGGACCACCTTAAAGAGCACACCCACAGACTCACACGAAGGGTAGACTGAAATAAAGTACAAGGGCATAGACAGCATTACATATCAATGTTTTTTCTGAAAAAGGTCTGCTGCTTGTTGAAATCACCGCCACAAACTATTACTAGAATAAAAAAAAAGGGTTTAAGAAACGGACACCCCCATGTGCATAGCTAAGTAGGACCACAGAAGATACACCCAGCTTCTTGGGTGGATGTAAATGGGTGGCTTCTCTGTTCCCATCTTTTCTCCTAGCTCTCACATCCATCGTTTCTCTTTTTGTTTTCTCATCTTTCCTTCACCGTTGTTGTTCACATGTTTCGTCTTCCTTTGACTTTGTAACTTCAGTATTGAAATCTATATCGTCGGCACGGCTTGTTTAAACTTTCCCACGAAGAAAAAAGTACGTTTTTAAAGGTCTTGGAAAGAAAGGTAAAAAAAAAAATTTTTTTAAAGAATAGATTGAAGCACAAGTGGACTGGAGAAGGTTCGTCCAGTGAAGAACAGCCTCACGATCTCCTTGGCTTTACAGGGGAACCGCCCATGTTTGATCTAAGAGTGTTCTTGCTCCAACAACTTATAGTCCCTGACTACGCTTACCTTCTGGAGAGGAGGAATTTATGGTTGCAATAAACTTTGTATTTTTTTTCCGTTTCTTCTCAAGGGTGTTTGTTTTCTATGGTGGCCCGTCAGAGAAGATTTCTGCGTGGTGTTGTTGTTGCCTTGATGTTAGGTAAGCAATGCTTAACAGCAGTCAAGAAGTAGTATCTTAAGATACACCTTCATCTCCTCCCTTCCCCCAGCAAAGGAAAAAAAATAGACAGTGAATTATTATAAGAACGTTAAGCTCCCAAGAGAGGTTCCTGGCGTTAAACAAGCTTTAATTAAAAGCTATGATCAGCAGCGAACATGCTACACTGTTGGGGGTTCCAAGATGTGAAAAATTGCAGTGAGTCAAGACCTTGTGTAAGTATTGTACCTTTTTTTTTCTACAAAAAGTCCATTTTATTTTGTTTTAGAATTGTGGTTTTCTTTCACAGACAAGACTCGACAAAATTAATAACATTGGAAAAGTAACATTCCGGTTTTCTTGACCTTTTAACTTTGTGTTAAGAGTATGCTTACATGTCGTAACTTTCCACCTCAAGAACGATCTATGATTTACGTTGTTTACACTCCCACAGTACCGTAAACCAATTTGTGATTTTTCGTGGGAAGAGGAGACTATCAGTACCTGCCTCAAACTATTTACGTCATCCAAACGTATCGAGATATTCAATACCACGTAATTTGCCCCAGGATGGCCGGTTAGCACACTTGCCTTCAACGTCTTGTAAGGATCAATTGAAACCAGTGGTTTGGAACCCACGGTAACAAAACGTGTACTCGTTTAGGACATTAATAACGGTTAAAACAAATAAACACACAACCAGGGCCATATTTAATGGGGCTCCGGATCTCCTCCTGCCCCGTAATTAAGATTTTTTTAAATGTACAATTGGGGGAGTTTTAGGCTTAAAAAAATATACGGTATTTATTTTCTCAGTTCCTTGGCCCAGTGAGTAACATCTTGGACTTTGGTAATGGAGAGGTACAGAGTTTGAACCCTTGTACAGACCACCTTGACTGAAATTATCCAGGTTCCCTCCCTCTCAGCATCAGGAGACAAATACGAAGATGGTACTTCAATAAAGGCCCTGGCTGCTACCTTTCCACCCCTTTTCCGGAAGAGTGGTCCCGAGGAACGTCTTTCTCTAAGCAGTCCCTAACCCAAATACCATACAAATATTCGCCTCGTAAAACTGAGAAAAAAGTTCAGTCCTAATGACCACCAGTAAAACTCGAACCTGCTTGCTTCCTCAGAGAGATTTGAAGTCAAACTCTGGACCACATGGACCTGTAAATCAGGATTATTTTAATATTAATTAATAGGGTCTTATGACTCTCATTTTCCATATATATCACGATGGATGTAGGTAAACAGAAGATTACCTGTAGTCAGTTTGTATAGTCTCGGTACTATATTAAAAAGAAGACCAGTGGCGGCTAACCAGAAGAAGTTGGTAAAATACCACTTCACATATTTTCTCATGAATTCATTTAATTAAATACTATTTAATTAGGAGATAATTATATAAAGATTATTAATGGAAACCAAAACAAACCTAGTAACACACGAATGAAAGCTCCAAATATTTAAAACTAATCCAGCAAGTTTCTCAGTAGCGTGCGTATTAAATCGAAAAGTGGTTTTATGGTTACTGCAGCTAAACCCTAAAAAAAATCTAGGATAATGTCAAATAAACGGAATGTTCCAGTGTGTGTGTTTCGTTACCAGTTCATCAGAGTTTGGGATCACAAAACCACCACTGAACAAATGGCTTTACAGGACATCCTAAAAGTAAATTCAGCTTCAGATATATATACTGAGACCTTACGGAAGAGCATGATGCTGGTATCTGTATACAGTTCTGAATTTATATTTGCAATCGATCCAGAGCCACTAATAGTACTGCAATACCACATGTGTTACGAAATTTGTTTTCTGTTTGGCTTCGTTCATCAACTACGAGTACTATACACAAACGAAAGAGAAGGAAACAAAACACTGTGGTAACGAGAGTTCATGTGTCCATCACAAAAATACCGCTCACCACAGAAATAATTCACCGATTCGCACAATGTATTTATTTTGGGAACCGTCCTTGTTTTTTTATTCTTAATGTGCTCTGCTACACAAATTTCAGTGGTAGAACCGGGCTTTGAAACCTCGTCGTACACGAATACTTCGTCACAATGAGTACAGGAAAAACGAGGAATCGTTTGAAACACAAAAGAGGACAAGAAAAGAAGGAAAAGGAAGAAACAGATAAAAAATAACATATACAATCACACTTCTACCAGTAAAGATTTTAGCCGTGTTTGTACCAAATTATCAGCCTTGTTTTGGAAAAGTGGAAAACCAATTGTAGAGAAATGAACACAACCGAAAAATCCAGTGCATTAGAGAGAGATAAAAGTGGACAAGAGGGAAAGAGGGAGGATATATATATATAAGAAAGAAGAACAAAACACGATAGAGATCCTGATTTTGCGTCCATCCATCCAGGGGCCGGAGGCTGGCTGAAACACAATCCAGTTCCACGTGACTCTCATGCAGACAAACCGATTCAAAGGTTTCTTGATTGGTTTGGGCCCCAAAAACACCACCAAACCTCGGAGCTCACGTACAAGAGAACAACGCAATCAGTTTCTATCGTGGTTTGAATGAAGCTGATTGAAATCCCACTGTATCTTTTTTTTTTGTAATAATGGAGCTGACTAAGCACAAAAAAAAACTTTACATTTCTGTTTCGATATGTTTCTACGTTCGCTGCTATTTGGTCATATGTATGCATCTGCATATATCTCCCCTTTCCTCTCTCCCAATTGATGAAACCAACAGACCATACATAATATGTGACAAAAAAAAATCGATAACATTGATCCATTATATGAAAGAGAGAAAAAAAAAGAAGAAAAAAGTACAAATTTTACACATATCGTTGCGGTAATTTTGAATTAAAAATGAAATATTTTATTTCTGTGTTTTATGTTGAATATCTGTCTCTTATTGGTCTAATCCCACCTGGCAATCGAGCGGAACGTGTATTTTATATATACGCGGCTGCCTTTGTAATGAGAGTTACTTTTTTTTCATTATGAGAAGGGTGGGTGGGACATCTCTCTCGAATTTAGTTAGTTAAATATTACCTACATCGTGACCGCTGCTTTAGTGTTTAATTGTTAATCTTACTATTTACTGCAGTACCTACATACGTCAGGCGTAAATGAATGCATTAATGTTTAATCTTTCGGCTTTGGGGTCGAATTTTACTGAACCTTAATCAGAGATTCTGCCAGGATTCTCAGTTTGGGGGTTGTAAAGCTGAAATTCGGGGGTATAAGTAGAGGTTTTTAACAGTAAAAATATTAAAATTGGGGAGTAATTAAAAATTTAGGTGGTCTGGCATTATTCCTGGCTTTATTATTATTATTAGTATTTGCCCAAATACGTTGCATAATGCAAATGCTGATAGAAACTGGCAACACTGGTACTAGTTTGAATCGAATCTTTATTTGCGGCCTTTAGGTATCTAAGGCTCAGGCCGGGATATGGGGAGGGGAAAGGATTCGGGAAGGTGTCCACTAGGGCCTAAGCTGAAGGTGCCATCCCGGAATTTGCCTGGTGTGACTGAGGGAATTCCTGGAAAACCTGTCAGGATGGCCGGCCGCCAAGATTGAATCTAGGACCTCCTGAATGCTACACCAACGCTCTACCACTGAGCTACGGTGTCTCGGTCGTTGGTACTAGTGTCTGGGGTGATAGGTTGTCAGTGCAACGCTATTGTACTCATTTTCTGGATCATGGTAAGTAAAGTTCCTGTCTGCTACCTTCTCTTCAGTAAGTGCTTGCTGAAAGACATCATTTGCCATATTTGAGACATTCGTGTGTCGTGGTCTAGTGGTTGTGGTCATGGATTTAAGATAGGCACTAGCAAGGTACGCAAGTTTGAACCCTTCAGAAGGCCACATTGATTGAGGTTTTCCAGGACTTTCTCTCAGTTTTCGTAGACGAATTTTGGTATAGTTCACAGACAAACTCCCTGGTTGCTGCCTTTTCTTCTTTTGCCCCAGTGAGAGAGTGTTTAGCGAAAGATGTCATTATCTCATATCTTAATTAGGCCTTATAACAAGGCAGAGGCTGAGATGGTAGTGGGCTTAGCTAGTAAATAATCAAAAGTAGTAGTGATAGCGATAGCGATGCTCTCACTCTCGGTAAAGTAAAAACTTTCTTCTAGCTTTCGAATCCGTTGAGTCTATTCTCAAGGAACAAATCTTGGGATCACAAAACCGCCACTGAACAATTGGGATAAATAGAAAGTAAAACACGAGATTGGAGACAATTACAAAACATTACGTATCTACTTTCTTTTTAGCACCGTTCATTCTTCTTGTGCAACAACAAGTCGAGTTGAACCTATGCAGTGATTCCGACAGGATTTTCAGTGGGGGTGTTTAGCGGAATCACTGAACCTGTGTTCCAGTATGAAAGCTGGCGATAGTATGATTGAATTTTGTTCTTCTTCATCAGAATAAAATTGTAGCCCGTCTGCGTGAAGTAACGTTACTTAATAGAAGTAGTAACACTTGAAAGAAGCTTACGAAAGAGCAGAAATCTATAGATTATATAAAGAAACTAATTACAAACTTAGTCAGTTCTGCTAATAATGAAATAGACTTTTGAAAAGGAACAGTTTGTGTTTCTGCATTTGATTAAATCACATTTAAAAAAAAAAAAACTCTTTCACGTGATATTCTTTTCTACATCCTCTCCTAAAAAAAAAAAATCAAACAAGTAAACTCGTTGAAAAGTAAGTTTAGACTCCCTATTGTGGAATTCAAACTTCCTTTTTCTGAAAAACTTAATACTGAAAATGGAAAGAAAAAGAAAAAAAAGATTAAAAATAGCGAAACACTTTTGAGTTAAATGGTTGTCTGACAAAATTCTCTCTCTTTTTTTTTAAAGAAAAAAAAAAGACTCTTCGAACTTCTTCATTAGGAAGGGCTATTTCTCTCCTTCTCTGTATATATACATGTATGTTTTGTGGAGAGAAAAAAATCTCAAAGCAATGAAGAAAAGAGGGCTAAAAAATAGACCAAAATGTAGAAAGAGGAAGCGAATTAATGCAGAAATCTTTTATCCTTGTACTGAAAATAAAGATAAAAAAAAAAGGTAGTGCCTTCTCTCTCTTCCTTATTGTCTACATAAAACACGGAAGTTTCATTAGATACAAGTCTACAGCATTCTTTAAAACGAAGTGAAGGTATAACAGAAGCAGTTTGGGGTTGAGAGCAGAAAAGACGAGGCGGAATCGAGAAGAACGGGGTGTGCTGCTAGTGAGCGATGTCTGAAGGATAAGGATAAAAAGAAAAAAGAAGAAATGGATCGAGAAAGTAGAGGGTGAATTCAAGCAATGAAGGGAGAAGGAGGAAAAATCTAGAATTGTAAGAAGGAAGTCAGCAAGAGAGCGAGAAAGAAGGGACTTGGAATCATTTCATGGATGTGAACACAAGAACCTGCACCCATAGGAGAAAGAATGATGGAAAGGACGAAAGAGAAGGAAAAGGAACAGAAAAATAGATAGATAGAAAACGAAGAAGAGAAGAGAAAAGGGAAAGAAATGGAGTGATAGTGAACTTGCGTTAGGGGTACAACCCGTGAAGTTTGCTGCCAATAGTAGAAGGGTCTGTTAGGTTGACGAGAGAAAGAATGTGTGTTAGAATTTGTGCAAGTGTGTGTGTGAGGGGAGGATGGATAAGAACTCAATGAAAAAAAAAGCACGAAAGGGAATCATTCAACGATGTAGGCGGACCCAGAACTATTGCTCTTACTGCTTTATTTCAGAGTATCCAACTGAACCATCCGGTAAGCATCAATTTCATTAGATAAGCATAAGCGCGTATGTGAAAAAGAGAAAGAGAGAGAGGAAATGACCGCCGCAGAATAATCTTCCATTTGTAGCATTTTTGGGGACTCAAAGACGGACATTACACATCTGAAGGACGACAAAATTTAGTGGATACCATTCCGGGGAAAGGGAAAGTAATAGCCAGGACCTTCATCTAGGTATGGTCAGGCATTTGTGTGGAGAAATTGACAAAACCCCTGAAAATTCAGTCAATATGGTCGTCGTGACTCCCTCAATGCCGATCCGCGAGGTTCGCAACCATGACAATGGATAAAAAGACAATAAGATTGAACTACTAATCTGCCAATATCGATAAAACATAAATGGTGATTAACAATGTCTTGTACCTACTGGTAAGACCTAAGAAATTTCAGGAGATCTGAAACAATGGTTAAAAACATTATTCATATCTCCTTAAATCTTAGATCATAAAAGTAGAGATATCTGATAGATCCTTAAATTTCTTAGATGGAAAGAAAAACAAATGTAGTAGGTATATTCTATTAACTGATACCAACATACAGGGAAGGACCTTTTGTCCCCAACAGATTCAGACAAAATGGATGATCGAGAAAGTTTCTAAGTCCAAAAACTTGCAACATTTGGCAGCACCAAGCAAGTTCTAAGA
>JAGDQP010029415.1:0-23381 GCA_022664845.1 Lepisma saccharinum | reverse complement strand
TTGACTTATCGATGGACAATCTTAAGGATCAGTGCAATAAATTTTTGGATAGTCTTCGACTAACAAAACAACAAATAAGAGATTTGCAGGACTCTACACGTTGTCAATCCGATGACGTCTTGTGGCATGATGAAAGGAGGAAGCGTGTTACCGCTAGTAACTTCGGGGAAGTGGTAAAGAGAAAAGCGTCTACGAAATGCCATAAACTCGTCCACCGATTATTGTACAAAAAGCAAGTAAGAAACAAATATACACAATATGGAACTGACAATGAAAAAAGTGCTATCGAAGATTACAAGAAGAGATACCCCTCAAGGAAAGTGGACCGAAGTGGTTTCTGGGTGCACGAAGATCACAGTTGGTTAGGAGCCAGTCCAGACGCTCTTGTAGATGACGATGGGCTGTTGGAAGTGAAATGTCCAATAAACGCACAGAAGTTATCTCCACTTGAAGCAGCAGAACTGCTACAGCCATTTTACTTGTGGTATGATGGTGCAAACGAAAAATTTGTATTGCAGAAGAGTCACAACTATTTTTATCAAGTTCAAGGACAATTACAAGTTACTGGCAGAAAATGGTGTGATTTTGTGGTATGGACACCGAAAGATATAGCCGTTACCAGGATTGAGAGACGATTCACTTTGGGAATCAACGATATTTCCGAAACTACAGGCATTTTATATGCATTGTATTCTCCCGGAGCTTGTGGACCCTCGAAATGACAGAAAATTAACAATTGAAGCAAGCAATTGGAGAAATTGAATTATGTATATAGTACTCTAATTAATACAGTCAAAATTAATTTTGATTTGTCGATTATGAAAACTCAAACACACATCAGTCCATGTTATATATTATTATTATTTTCAATTAAAAGCCTATGTATTGGGTGAAGAGTTCTTGGGGATGTCTTCGGATGATTTACTTTCGCGATAGAGGAGGGGATATGATGCGAGAAGGTGTCAGCCAGGGCCTAAGTTGAAGGTACCATTACGGCATTTGCCTAAAATTCCTGGGAAAACCCCAGTGAGGATGGTCGCCCTCTGGGATTGAACCACAAACCTCCATTGTTGGCAGATGTTGAATTAACACAAGTTATAAACGATAATTTTGAAGCAGAAATACGAAAGAAAGTTACAGGCTAAAAATTTATGCTATTGGTTGTACATTGTAGGTAGAAACATACAGAATTACAACATCAGAGGAAAGCATAGTTTTCATGGTAAAACAATTTCATTATAACATTAGCAGCTGTCAGGATTTTGCAGATCACGTTCTCGGTAAAATAACACTAAACAATATGCATAGTACTATATATTATTTAATGTTAAATTTCCCGTCAATCACTGACAATTTTGCAACCGACACTTACACACTGACATTCATTTCCCCAAATTCTCTGAAAGTATGGGCCCAACAAAATTGTATAATATACCACATAAAAGGTTGTGTCACGTTTTATTTTTATTTAATAAAATACTAGATTATATATAATAAGCGTATAAAAACAGAAACAACGTCACGCACTCACATCTGTGAATTATTTTATGTTTAATTTATAAATACTGCTTTTGCACATTATGATATAAATAAACCAATTGACTTAATTACAAACTCTAGATAAGATACCACTATTGCGTCTGGGGTTTTAAAAAAAGTTGAAATTTTTAAACCCATATTAGAGCTATTCCACGAGTATGTCAAGTCTGGTAGTAAAAAGTCAAATTTACGGTGGATTTTTGTAGATTAATGCAATTAAGTAGGAGAGAGCAAAGAGGGATGGGGGCACCAAATGAAGATAAGGAGGCTCTGTTTTTCGTGCAATATGTTGTTACTATTTATTACCTGGTTTTGTTCTTATGAAAATAAAATGGCCTTTTTCAAGGTACCATCATTTGGAGTCGCCGTACCTCAGACTATGAATCAGGCGGTTAGGGTTCAATTCCTGGGCAGGACGCTGGAGACTTTTCTACTGTGCTCCCATGCCTGGTGCTCTGAGATGCACTCAGCCTCCTATCAAACAGTACCAGAGCGTCCTTGGTATTCCTGGGCACCTTGGGAGGTAAAGACGGACGAGTGCGGGACTGACCACCCCAACTCGTGCCGCAGGTCTAGAATAAATGAAGCGCTACCTCCACATACTCCACGTGTCACTCACAGTGCGTGCCCATTGCAAAGGGGATACCTTTACATTTTATTACCATCCCATCATTTACCTGATGCGACAGAGAAACCAGGAGAAATTTCAGGAAGGGTTCCACTGGGCGAGAACCCACAACTTTCCAAATGCGAACCAACGTCTAAGCTATGGCTTCTTTGCAATTGTATATCTGCGGCAAAAAAGATCTAAGCCAAGAAAAAAAAAAATTTTTTTTGTTCTCCGAAAAAATAAGAATAAATCTGTAAACAGTATTGTTTCCCAATACAACCTATATTTTTCAGGTTCATTCAATCAACGTTCCTCTATATTCCTTCAGCAAAAAGACTGATTCTGGTTCACATTATTTTTTTTTTTTTTCCTTCCGAACAAAACAAAACCTATTTCGCTATGGTAATTGAAATGCACAAATTGCCAGTTGGTGGTTGTGGGCTTGTGGCATGCTACCGTCTTTGTTAGGATACGCACACGTTGTAGGACCCTTGAAAATGACCATCACACGTATGAGATTGAGGACCTGAAAAAAAAACGACATTCAGCTTTTCTATCTTCACTAGAAACGAACTGTGAAGGAACAGGACGGTAATAAACTAATAAATATTTCGAGACGACCCTCCCTCGACGATTTCCCTCGCAACAGAGGAGGGTTGGAGGGGGAAGGGTCTTTTAAATGACTGGGAAAAGAATGCTATGACAAGAACTTTGCTCTTCTTCTCAAGCTTAAGTAGTTTGCCAAATTTCAGAAGAGGGCACCATGAGTGACTAATTGAAGCGCCTTCATTGACAGAATTTCAAACTATTATCTCCAGACAAACCTTAAGTCTTTTCCATTGCATCAACATTTAACGCTACTATTTAAGGTAAAGCATTGGTATTCCTGAATGTGTAATTTCTCATACATGCTGTTCTATTTTCAAGAATTGCAATTGGTTGATCCACGAGATTGGCTACAAATAAATGACAATCACAGTGCGTTGAGGAGAAAGTAAACAAATTCGGCCTAATTTCCCGCGTGTACAGTATT
Organism: Lepisma saccharinum; assembly: GCA_022664845.1. NCBI lineage: Eukaryota > Metazoa > Arthropoda > Insecta > Zygentoma > Lepismatidae > Lepisma > Lepisma saccharinum. The sequence continues at coordinate 20,199 of JAGDQP010029415.1, read as the reverse complement.
TGTTGTACTGTATTTAGAGCGCCTACAAATGAATGCTTATAATTCAAATTAAATATTGTACCTTAGAACACATAAATATTTCTTATCTATCTCACCTGATTGTCGGATAGTAAGTGTCAGTGTAGGGTGTCCGTACCTGTAATGGACCAGTCGCCAGTGGTTGACCAATAAGGGGAACAAACAGTAATAATATTTTTATTCGATACAGTAGTAAACAAAATACGTTTTATACTTCCGTAAGGTTTAATAGTGTAGTCCCCAAACGCTGTGCAATCAGAAAACGTATTGTCACACACCAAAATCACTTAAATGTGTAAAGTGAATCTGGAAGAGAGCAGAGCGCACAATAAAAAGACTGAGCTACAACTAATACATGATATACGTGCATATGTAGTGGAAGCCACGGTACAGTGAAGTAATTAATTATTTTATCCCTTCGTTGTTCAAGGAACAATCTATAGTAAATAGAATGAATGATTTACACTGGGACAATCGTCGTTCACAATTGGCTATTTACAACTGGTTACCGTGCAACTTCACCTTCAGCAATAAATTTTTGTCTTGTCAAATGAAACAAATGCGAGTTCTTTGACTTTTTCTGCACTGTCTCAGGCTTTGTTTCGTAGACCAAATAAGTATTTTTATATTATTATATAAACGTCAGTTCTTGTTTACACTTGAAATTTTCCGTATTTGATCAACCGTTGGTACGATCACCTTATATAGTTTCGACACCGTGCAAATGAAAGCAGGTGAAGCTATAAACACATTCCTCGAGTATGTTGATACGGATTGTTTTAATTCTTTCGTCTTTTATTCCGCAGAGCCGATCAAATTACCTTCTGTTCGTACTTTTTTATTGTTTACTAAGCTACAATGTTTTAGGTTAGGTAATTTTACACAACCCTTATTTTTACTGTTTACAAGTAAAGCTACAGTGGCAGTAACGGTTCTGCGGAACTTCACCCATTCTTTCCCTTTGTAGCTTACCTACTTACATAGTTAATTAAGTAATTCTTTATATTAGCGACTTCTGCCATATGGCGGGTGAATGTACTTCCAGTGTAATTATTTTGGATGCATCCAGTGCAGAGAGTGATAAAAATCAAATGGGAAGGTTATGAATGCAAGGACACTTTTTCACGGGCGGATGTGTGTTGGTGTACTCACATCACTCTTTGATTTTACATAACATTCTTCTGCATTGTACGGAACCGAAATACCAGGGTGAGTCATATGTTCGTAGCGTTGGGTGGCCCCGCCCACTCGATGCCAGGAAACCATGTGTAACGTGTAGAACAGGTGAAGGTGGTGGTGGCAGATAGCGTGTCACATGTCTGTCTCATCACAGTGCTAACGGTGTGTGGGAGGAACTACGCGTTGAATACACAGTTGGCAGGACAATGGCCGAGGAGAAACTTGTGTGTCGTGTGCTTCTGCGCCATTACTGGAAAATGGGGTAGAATGCAGCAGCAGCAGCCAAGGAAATTTGTGCCGTAGAAGGTGAAGGTACTGTCGATGACAAGCCCAAGAGTGGACGCCCTGTGACGACGGATATCGATGCCCTCCCGAACACTGTTGAAGGAAACCCAGGAATCAGTACCCGTCAGCTGGCAGATGAAGTCCAGACATCACAAACCAGTGTCGTTCGTCATCTGCATCAACTTAAGTTTGTCTCCAGGCAACCGAGAATGGTTCTCCATGATTTGACTCCCGCTCAAGCTCAACAACGTGTGACCCTGTGTGAAGAACTGCTTCGAAACCCAACTGACGACAGGTTTTGGCGGCGGATCATCACGAATGATGAAAAGTGGATCTTTCTTCGTTATCCTGACACCGGGGAACAATGGCTTCGACCAGGTACCGAGGCGCAGCCAGTGGTTCAAAAAGGGCGGTTTGAAGAGAAGACAATGCTGTGTGTGTGGTGGAATTTCGAAGGTCCGGTGCACTGGGAGCTCGTTCCACATGGTCGTTCCGTAGATGGGACATTGCATGCTGAACATGCGACATTGCTGAACGTACAGGTATACTACATTGTGCGCCGTCGTTATCCAGCACTGGTGAACCGAAAGCGACTGCTCCTCCAATTTGACAACGCTCCATGCCACAGATCAAGAAGAGTCCGCCAGCACATTGCGGAAATGGATGGTGTGGACATTTTACCACCACCCCTACAGTCCAGACCTTGCGCCTTCTGATTTTCATCTGTTTCGTTCCATGGCACACTTCCTGCGGGACAGATAATTCCATTCCGTGGATGATGTGGCAACTGGTATTACTGAGTTCTTTGCTTCAAAGCCTGCAGTCTGGTATCGTCAGGGGCTTATGTCACTGGTGAATCGTTGGAGAAGGACCATACAGTGTGATGGGATGTACTTCGCCGAATAGGTTTCTGTGGTATAGGGGGAGGCGCGTGCTACCCATTATCCATTAAAATGCTACGAACATATGACTCACCCTGGTAATGCAAATAACTACATTAGAAATGAGTAGTTCAATGCCATATGACAGAAGTAACTTACAGAAAGAATTACAGTTAATTGCAATGTTCTCTTTATTCCGATAAATACAGACTCGTTTTGCTAGATTTGGCTTGTGATCTATTTACAATTGGACATGAATTACGTTTTCTCTGCAGTTAAGGAAGTGCATTCAACCGAATAGTAAAGCATCTCAATGCTCTATGTACACATGAGCGCATTATGTTTGCAGTTCTTTTGTGCAAGACAATGTGAAAATGTATAGCTGATTTATTCACCTTATAAACAGTGTACAAGGGAGCTTGCTACGAAAAGTTCTACTTATGGAGTGCTTTTCCTCAACTATTCCCGACGGCTATACTCCGAATGTTATGAGTAACTTTGACTAATATGTAAGTCGTGTTCGTGTGGAAAGTCACGGTTATATAACTAGGAATAGTCACTACATTCCGAGAGTTCAAAAGAAACAAATGCATTGCCCACCCTTTTTTGAAACAGTTTTGTAAATTGTATATATACACGTGCATTACTGGAAAGTGTTCTACCAAGAATATTTAAAAGGAATTATGGGAACCGCTAAGGATACATACTCGAATGAATAGTAAAGCGACTATATCAGACATTTCCGACATATATCAGAGTTCAAATTGCCTTTTCCTTTTTAGGTAGATTTCGAAGAAAATTCTACCTATTGAGATCGTTACGATATCAAAGTATATATATATATTAACAAGCTAGCGGCCATAACTTTGAAGATATTTGAACCAAATTTTTGTATGTTATTTCTAGGCTTAATAGCTCAGTTAAGTTCGTTAATGAGCAAAATCGGTCGCCATCTTGGATCCAAAATGGCCGCTGAACCCATTGTTGTATAGAATACACAGCCTAAACCGCTGGGGTTATTGAAATCAAATTTGACATAAAGGTAAAACATCACTGTTTGATTACGAAAATGTTATCTAATGAATTCAAGGACGCCATCTTGGATCCAAAATGGCGGAAGTAAGAAATCTATTTTCCATATCGTTTGAGCTAGAGATACGAAATTTGGCATAAAGGTGTATTGTCACTAGTAGTTCAAGAAAATATTACAAAATGTTGAAAAAGTCGCCATCTTGGATCCAAAATGGCCGCCGAACCCATTGTTGTATAGAATACACAGCCTAAACGACTGCAGCTAGAAATATCAAATTTGTTAACACGGTGCATTATCACTTGTATGTTACTAACATATTACATGATGTATCCAAAGACGTCATCTTGGATCCAAAATGGCGGACCTAAAAAAACATTTTCCAAACCGTTTCAACTAGAGAAACGAAATTTGGCATAAAGGTGCATTATGACGAGTAGTTTAGGGAAATATTACAACATTTGGGAATAGTCGCCATCTTGGATCCAAAATGACCGCCCAAATTCCCATTTTGCACATCGTTTGAGCTGGATAAATGAAATTTTACTTGAAGGTGTACCATCACAAGTAGGTCACGACAATATAAGAAAACTTTAATGAAGTTGTCAACTTAGATCCAAAATGGCGGCCCCAAAAAACCCAATTTCGAAATCATTGAAAGTAGAGAAACGAAATTTTCTTTGAAGGTGTATGACCAAGAGTAGGTTACAATAAATGGGGAAACCTCCCCTTTGGTAGCGCAGCCCCCCGTGGGAGGGTGCAGATGGACACCATGGCTGTATAGTGCTGCAGGGAGATTTTGGTTAAGATAAAGGAGGCGCATCCTCTCAAAAGCACTGAAGTTGGGGGCGAACCCAGTACGGGGTCTGGGGGCAGCGCTCCCAGCGAAACAAAGCGAGTGTATATATATACGTCTTATGGGGTATCGTTGAACAACTCTCGATGAATAATCAAAAACCAATAAATAGTTTCTCGATAGCGCTCAGATAAGGCGAGATTTAAATTTTTGAAAATAAAAAAACTTCGAGATCTACCTTAGCCTGTAGGCCTACCGAAAGGGATTATTTTTGTTGAAAACACATAAGGAAACTATGATCCACTGTGTTATTTACACATTGTACACAAATGTGTTGCCTGTAAAACTGTCGAAAGAATGCATCTTCTTAAGTATTTCTTGTATAAACATTATCGACCATCATATTTACATGGGTAGGTAAGAAAGCCGTTATTTCCGAAAGTACAAGGATACGTATTTAGGAAAATATAAATCATACACTATAATCAGCATAGTTGTCCGCCATATCCCTACGTAATTTAAGGCCACGTTAAACAGTTAAGGGAGGAAAATCGCGTCCTTAAGTTAAGGGCGAGTTTGAGGAGCTATTAATCTTGAGAGAGGTTAATGAAACACTCTAGTGCTGTGAGGAAGTGTTAAATGGACTTAACGCTTCCTTAACATTTAAGAAGGTCGGTGAAACCGGCCATAAGTCATATAAATAGTCAAGTTACCAATGCCAAACTATTTTCTGTTGTCCTTCAATAGTAATATCAATGTGTTGGAGACTGATTCGGGGGCAGATAAATACAGACATTTATTTTCTTCTGCGAATTTTCATCCTCATGCTTTCTTCCCTTCTTATAGTCTTTTACTGCTATTGACACTCTCCCATTAATATCAGCCTCTGCTACACTGCTTCCGTAAAGACTGTAAAGCACACACCAAGAAGTCAAACTGTTTAAATTGTAATATAGAACTTTTCTTATCCCATTTACTTATTATATTTTAAAAAATGGAAAGGTTTTTGCAATAGTAACCGGTGCCTTAGAAGAGATGGAAACAATCTAATGTTCTTCAAATATCTACGTATATGGAAACAAGTAAGTCGGAGCTCAGTCGCGGGATACCTCAACGGCACCTCAACTATAGCTGTGCAGCTGTAATCCATACCTTTGAATTGGAACTTTTAATCAGTCAAGAGTAGTATTTTAAACTAATTGATCGTGTGGTTGTAGAGTTCGGTAAACGATATTTTAAATTTCTTTATATTTGATTATCTTCTTGTACGAAATTTCACGATAAGTAATATTTTAGTCACACACTGTTAAAAATTTTGTTAAAGTTGCTAGGAATTATCAGGGAAATTTTTAGTATTTCATGTTATTTCACTGTAATGGAGGGAAACTCAGAGACTTTCCGTACGATTATCTGGGTACTTTTCGTTTTCAGCTCTGCACATGCCCAGAATAAGGAAACTGTTTCTTATCGTAGCTGTGCATGCAATGTTGATAAAGAGTTTGCTGCCGCCATTTTATCAGTTCTTATTTTGGTAGAAATGGGAAATATTTTGAGTAAATGGGAATTCCGATCCCTGATTGACAATTAAAGAAATGATTAAAATGTGGCGTAAGTCGTGGGACCAACTTAGTTTCTATCTTCGGTATTCGTCCAACATAATTTTAACAGTCTATCTATACTGTTTTCTTTTAACTGGAAATTTGGAGCAGTCAGTACGACGCCGGACTTTTGACTCAATAACTCGTGTTCAAATCTCCTTTAAACTTCTTCCTCTCCTTCTTTTTTTAGCTTCCAACATAACTGAGAATTGTGTGATGGATGCCTTTTATTATCCAAATTACTGAAAATTCCCAGGTAGTTATGAGTGCCTAGTTTTTTTCAGGAATGTTTCGGAAAATCCTTAACAGTGTACGTTCATTATGTACATTTTTAATTTTTAACGTAACAGTTATTCAGTAAATTTAAATATGATTTAGAAATAGCCAAACTTAAATGTTACATATGCCAATCTCGCAATTCGTGGTTTATCCGGAATCCGTTTCCATAATAGAAATATTTTCATGTTCTCACTAATTGGTATTCTATATATCTTCATTGTACTTTAAAATCGTAATGTTTTCCCCTCTATTTCAGAATATTATTTCTAATCGAAACTCCAAATTACCAATGTGACAAACTATGTTAATATCAACACTAGCAAGGCGCAATTCAAAATTGTGCACCTCTGATATATTCGTCTGGCGCCAGCTGAATCAATCCTACTTTACGGGTCTCGAAACTATAAGTCATTTCCATCATAGTTCAACCTGTTCGATTCAGACCAGAGGGAAATACCATCTGCACTGAATTTAGTTGTCGGCTAGTAGTTTATTTCGCAGAACATCCCAATCGGCGGGAGCGACGTTCAATTACCCACTAGAATGGCGAGACATTTTCCGATGCATTTTTACTTTACATAATAAGGGAAGACCATGGTTAGCGTTAACATAGGTATACATATTAAGTCTGACACACGCTTCCAAAGTGACGATTAGAAACTTCTAGCAGGCTTCTATAACTGTGTAGTCGTGGAATGCAAGCTTGTAAGAAACTGATGTAATAACGCAAATCCAATGCTACTCGTTCAATACGTATAAAAAGTAAGCTTCCACAGTAAGTCTATTTAAGCTTGAAGCAAACTTATGAAATAAGGCAAATTCAAGTCTAGTCTTACATTAGGTACAGATAGTAAGCTTGTTGCAAGCTTATGAAATAAGGCGAATTCAAGGCTAGCCTTACATTAGATATAGATATTAAGCTTGCAGTAGGCTTGCTGTAAGTCTATAGTCTTGCAAGGCAAGCTTGGAGCAAGCTTATGAAACAAGGCAGATTCAAGGCTAGTCTTACATTAGGTATAGATAGTGAGCTTGCGGAAAGCTTATGAAATAAGGCGAATTCAAGGCTAGCCTTACCAGGTGTATGCATAAGTTTTTGCCGGTTTTTTTTTTTGGTAAAGAAAACACGTAATTTTCAAGGGAAATTAATTTTGTTTTATTCAAAATATTGGCCATCGGCTTCTACACATTTCGCCCATCTTTCAGGTAATTGATGCATACCATGCCAGAAAAACTGCTTGTCTTTTGCGGAAAACCATTCGTCGAGCCATTTTCCAACGTCTTCGAAATTACTGAAGTGCTGCTCTGCGAGCGCGTGCCCCATCGATGCGAAGAGGTGATAGTCAGATGGCGCCAGGTCTGGGGAGTACGGCGGGTGCTTAAGGATGTCCCATCCAAGCGATTTCAAGGTGTATTTCACTGGTTTTGCTGTGTGAGACGACGCATTGTCGTGTAACACAATCACTTTGCCATGTCTTCGGGCCCATTCCGGTCGCCTTTCGATCAATGCGTGATTTAAATTAGTCATTTGTTGGCGATAGCGTTGTGCATTAACGGTTTCGCCGGGCTTCAAGAGTTCATAATACGCAATACCGCTCTGGTCCCACCAGACACAAAGCATGGTCTTCTTGCAGAAGCGATTTGGCCTTGGTGTTGCAGGACCGGCTTCGCCAGGTGAAAGCCACGATTTTTTCCGCTTCGGGTTTTCAAAATAAATCCATTTTTCGTCACCCGTCACAATTCGATACAAAAAGGATTTTCTTTCGTAGCGTTGAAGCAGCATTTCACAAGTGACTTTGCGATTTTCCATTTGACGTTCATTCAAATCGTGTGGGACCCATTTACCCAGTTTATTGATCTTCCCCATTGCTTGTAAACGTCTGCTGATTGTTTTTTGTGACACATTTAATGCTTTTGCCAATTGCTGTTGAGTTTGGGTTGGGTCATCCTAAAATAACACCTGCAATTGCTAGTTTTCGCATTTTTGTGGTCTACCAGAGCGCGCACTGTCTTTCACATTGAAATCACCACTTTTAAATTATCAAAATCATGTCTCACATGTTCTAATCGATGGAGCGTGTTCACCATATGTTTCTACCAGCACACGATGACTTTCAAGAGCCTTTATCTTTTGATTAAATAAGAAAAGCAATGCGTGCCGCAAATGTTCTTTTTCAGGCAAAAACTTTGACATGATCACTGACCGATAAAACAAAGACGCTAGTGTTTGGCTGACTCAACTTGTGTGTGTTTGTAGTTTAATGTAAGGCGAACAAAATGACGTATGTGTCAAATGAATACGCTGCGTACTTTTTGCTGGCGCCATCTCTTAGGTAAACCGGAAACTACTTATGCATACACCTGGTACATTAGATATAGATATTAAGCTTGCAGTAGTATTGCTGTAAGTCTATAGTCTTGCAAGGCAAGCTTGGAGCAAGCTTATGAAACAAGGCAAATTCAAGGCTAGCCTTACATTAGGTATACATAGTAAGCTTGCAGCAAGCTTGCGAAGTAGGAACTGGGAAGCTTGCAGCAGGCTTGCTATTGGTCTACAGCCTTGCAAATGCAATCTTGTGTTAGCCTGCTGCAAGCTTGCATTGCTATTAGGGATTAATATTCATGTTCTTGTACTGAGATCGGAAAGCATGTGTATCCATTTCAAATAAGTCAAGGGACAGCAACTTTTTAAAGTCTATCGTCTTTCGAGACTCTCGAGACGAGACCGAGACAAGACCGAGACTAACGAGTCGAAACCGAGACGAGACTGAGGTTTAAAGTCGTGACTGAGTCCAGGACCAAGATTGGTATTTTCAGATCGAGAAGAGACCAAGGCCAAGACCGGCATTTTCAGATCGAGACGAGACTAAGACCAAGGCTGTCCTAAAAAAATCGAGACGAGAACAAGACTGACGTCAGTCTCGTCTCGTCTTGATACCATCCCTAACAAGAAGTGATTAGAGAAGTTCACTCATTTAGGATATGCAAACAATAATCATAAAACGTTCTAATAGAGTATTGACTAGCGTGACAGACTACAAATCGGAAGGTTCCAGGTTCGAATCTAGCCACAAGTAACAGTAGAATTTAGAAACTAACTGAAGACGAGAGAAGAAGACCTTTATCGAAATATAATAGAAATATAAATATATAATTGAGATGTAAAACCCAGTCCACATGGTCCACGCGGTAAAGTCACGATCTGCGAGTCGACAATGCCTAAAGACAAGGGATCGACTGAAGTTTTCCAGGGTTTATCTTAATTTCGCAAGACGAATGCCGGGATGGTATCTTAAGTAAGTCCTTGGCCGATTCCTTCACCATCCTCTAACCTATCCCATCTTGATCTGAGTCAAAGATGCTTAAATGCGGTAAATTAATTCAAAATTCAAAACATTCGTATAATCATGATGAAAATGGACAAAAGTACTACTACATGTGTATAACAAAAGATAACAAGCAGGTCTGAGCCAAAGTTGCCTGAAGGCCATAGATAAATTCCACTGAATTTAACTCAGATCACAGCGATTATTGTTACAAACCTTCCCTTAGAAACTTCGTCACAAAATGTAAAAGAAATTCACGTTTTTTTAAAAAAATAAAAAGAAACTTCACAAGAGAATAAGTATTTAACAGTCTCAAGCTTAGAGACTAAAATTTCATATTTTTCCTTTCTATAAGGAGTGCAAAGTTATAAGCGGACAATGACAATGTATGAAACACGTGCTCAGCATCATATGAGTCATGTGCATTTTGTGACGTAGTCTTAATTCTTTTCTTGTAAGAATGTTAACGTTCCCACCATAGAGGCTTGTCCATGACGTTGAAAAATTACCACATTATTATCTGTAGTGTTCTATTTTTAAGCTCAGTGGGTTGAAAATAGATACTTCACTATATATATAAATATATACTAACAATTACAACAGCACTTATCACAAAGTGAAGGTATTTGAGTTCAGAACAAAAATAGCCTTTCCTTTCTTGCCACATATAATAGGCATGTTATACGTCACTAGTAAACTTAGACTATTACGTAGTGCATAATTGGCTAGCCGTAATTATGATCGACAGAACACAGACCTGAGACTAAGAGGAAATTAAAACAGGGGGTCTAATACGCAGATAGATTAAATATAAACCAGACTTCTCTCGCTACTCCCCTGATGAATAAATGAACATACGCGACTGAGATACAGTGGAAATATTTGTGTGGGTGTCTTCCCTCGCATTAGTTTTTTTTAGTACGTAACTAAGACGATTAGTGAGAATCCGTTTGGGGTTCCCAAATTGAATCAGTTGATTCAGGAACATTTTATATAGAACATTGGAAAATACTAAGTTTTAAGTCTTTCTGTAGATATTTGAATCATAACTGTTCGTCAGGAATTACGAAAATACTAGATTAGCAAAACGTTTCTATTTTAAATGTCGATTAGTTGTCATTTAATTCAAATTTTGGGCCCTCTTCTATTCCTTCTATATATGGACCATCTCCCATCTTATCTCTCTTCGTCAGCAACCAACAATCTCTTGAGCTGACGACTGTAAATTATATCCAGAAATCAGATCGATGCAGGATGTTGCTGAGCTCCAAAATTCCATCTCTGACCTCTTGGATTGGTGTAATACGTGGAACTTGAATATAAATCTCTAAATCTCTAATCTCTAAATCTTTTTTTCTTACTATTTCGCTAAAGAAGAACCAAATACCATCTATTTATTTCGTTGGAGATAATCCTATCGCTAAATTTTCATCTCTAAAGGTTCTTGGAGTGTTATTTCATGAAACACGTTTGTTTGCTGATCACGTGACCTCTATAACTAACAGTTCTATGCTCGTACTTGGTCTTCTCTATAGATTTACTGAAATTAAGGTTCCTTTCCCCACGGAAATACTGTGGATCTCTGACGCTAGATGGCAATGCAATCTCACATATCTACTATGTACAAATTTCAAACATCAATGGAAGCCGTAGTTTTCATCAAAGAACTACGAAACTTCGAACTTAGAATCTTTCCATCAATAGCCAGTGAAACATAGGGCGACTATACTATATTCTTAATTGTACATTGTTGCGAGACCTCCATTGTTGGCAAAGAGACAAATTTCGAACATCAATGGAAAGCGTAATTTTGAACATAGGACTACAAATTTTTCAGCAATTGAGAACTCCACCAATACCTTGGGAAAGGTACGGGCGAAATATTCATAGTTCCAACAACGCATTGTTGAGAAACCTCTATTGTTAGCCAAAGATGCAGGACCAAAGCAAAAGGGGAAAGCGTAATTTTCAACGCAGAACAACGAAACGCTCTGCTAATAACTAAAGAAAGTACGAACGAAATGTTCATACTTCCAAATATACATTGTTGAGAGAGTTCCATTGTTGTAAAAATATATAGAATTCAATCAATGGAAAGCGTAATTTTGAATTTAGATCTACGAAATTTAGCATGAAGTATTACTCAATCAATACTTAGGGTAAGGTACGAACATAATTTCTATACTTTAAGAAATACATTATTGAGAACCCTCCATTGTTCGTAAAGATATAAAATTCAAGCATCGATGGAAAGCGTAAATTTGAATGTAGAGTTATGAAACTTTGCATTAAGTAATACTCAGTCTAAAACTAGGGAAACGTGCGGACATAATATTTATGCTATTAAAACTGCATTGTTGGGAAATTTCCATTTTTGGAAAAATATAGAATTCAAACATCAATGGAAAGCGTAATTTTGTATGCAGAGTTATGAGACTTCGCATGAAGTAATACTCAAATAATACTTAAGGTAAGGTACGAACTCAATTTTTATAATCTGAAAAATGCATTGTTGAGAAATCTCCATTGTTGGAAAAAGATAAGACTCAAACATTAATGAAGAGCGTCAATTCGAAGGTACAGTTATGTAACTTTGCATGAAGTAATTCTCAACCTTTACCTACGGAAAAGTACAGACATAATTCTTATACTCTGAAAAATGCATTGTTGAAAAACCTGTATTGTTGGAAAAAATATAAAATTCAAACATCAATGATAAGACTAATTTTGAATGTAGAGTTACGAAACTTTGTATGGAGTAATACTTAACCAATACTTGGGGAAAAGCACGGACATAATTTTTATACTCTCAAAATGCATTGTTGACAAACTTTCATTGTTGGAAAAAGATATAGAAATCAAACATGATTGGAAAGCGTAATTTTGAATGTAGAATTACGAAACTTTGCATGAAGTAATACTCAACCAATACTGAGGGAAAGGTACGAACATATATTTTATACTCTCAAACAGGCATTGTTGAGAAATCTCCATTGTTTGAGAAAGTTTGAGAATTCAAATATAAGTGAAACACGGAATTTTTTAAACTCCAGATTGTCTTCCAACATACAGGCACTTCATCAATGGCCAGGGAAGATACAGACTAAATTTTCATATCCTCAAATGTGCATTGTTGAGATATCTTTATTGTTTGCAAAAATATTAGATGAAAACATGAAAGCGTAATTTTGAACCTAAAACTACGAAACTTGGAACTTAGAAACACTCTACCAATACCTAAGGAATGTACAAACGAAATTATCATACTCTCTAACACACATTGTTGAGAGATCTTCATTGTTGGTAAAGGAAGCAGAATTCAAACATGAAAGGAAAGTGAAATTTCGAACACAGAACCACGACACTTAAAATGAAGGAACATTTTACCAATGCCTAGGGAGATGATACTAACGAGATGTTCATATTCTCAAATGTGCATATTCTCAAATTTCCATTGTTGCTAAAAGATACAGAATTAAATGTCAGCAGAACACGGAAGTTTAAACGTCGAATTACGAATTTTCGAGCATACAGGCACTCCATCAATGGTCAAGGACACATAGACTAAATTTTCATATCCTCAAATATGCATTGTTCAGATACCTTCATTACTGGAAAAAATATAAGACGAAAACATAAATGGAAAGCGTAATTTTGAACGTAGAACTACGAAACTTTGATCGAAGGAACACTACACTGATACCTACACAAAGGTATAGACGAAATTTTCATATTCTTAAATATGCATTGTTGAGAACCCTACTTTTTTGGTAAAGGATACAGAATTCAAACATCAACAGAAATTTCAACATTAAACAGAGAACTACGAAACATTGCATGAAGTAACAAAACCAAAACCTAGGGAAAGATACAAACATATTTTTATACTCTCAGACATGCATTATTGAGGCACCTCAATTGTTTCAAAAAGATACGTCAATGGAAAACGTAATTTTGAACAGAGAATCGCGAAACTTCTCATGAAGTAAGTGAATCAGGGAGGAGTTTGTTTACTGCTCCCACACTGACCAGACGGGTTGGGAGAGGAGAGCCGAAGCTCTCAACTGCGATCGCTACCTCTTTATTCAAGTAGCTCCCTAATTGGCCTCACGACGCTGGGTGGACGCTGCACAGGCAACACCTGGAGTACAGCAACGGTCACCCATCTAAGCACTGACCAGAGCGCGATCGACTTCTGTGCGAGCTTTCCCGGGTTCGATTCCCAAAGGAACGTAGAGGACCAAGTTTAGAACCCTGTGGGATGCCTTACCTCGGCGTGTATTTCGTTGAGAATACACCTCCGTATCTCACTACATTACTTCTGTCCTCCAGAAAAGATTCTATCATTCGTACAAAGTTCACAGACAAGTTTAAAACTTTTAGTACTACAGAGTCGAAGGCTTTTGAAAAATCTATGTACAGTGTATCTATCTGGAAGCCGTCATTTACTGTGAATGTTGCCTCTTCGAAAAATTCTAGCAAATTAGTGTTGATGGATCTTCCGTTTATAAATGCATGTTGTGCCTTCGAGATGATTCTGCCAACCTGGTTGAACAGCCTATCATATAATATTGTGTCCAGAACTTTTGCTAGTCCAGAAATGACTGCCACCGGCCTAAAATGTTTCGTATCATTAGGTCTAGCACACTTTTGTACTGGCACTATTAATGTCTCCTTCCATTTTCTTGGATATTCCGCTAACTCTATAACTTTGGTTAATAATATCAGGAGTGGCTTTCCCAAAATGTCTTCACACCCCTTGATGATAAAAGTTGGTAATTTGTCTAGCCCTATACTTGCCTTTGGTTTAAGTTTTCTGATTGCTGCACTGACCTCTCTTTCGGTGATTGGCATTAGCTCTAGCATATCTAGTTCATCATATCCCTGTATTTCCGTCTCAGGTTCCACTTTTCCATTCTTCCATGTCTTCTTAATAGATTCACTACTCTCATTTTCTCCCATAAAGTATTCTTTGAGTGCTTCCGCTATTTTTTTATCATCTGTTAGATCCTCCCCCTTTGTGCTTTACGGCATTACCTGTCCTGTTCCTTCTTAGATTTTTAAAAAATGCCCAGAGTCGATTCGGTTCACTTGTAACTTCCTCCTCCATCTTCTCAACATATCCTGCAAAACATCTTCTCAGGTGCTTTTTCGTTAGCCTCCTAATTTCTCTTAACTCTTCCTGTTGCTCAAAGGTACTTCCCTTTTTTATTTCTCTTAACCTTTCTTTTCTCCTCAGCATCTCCCTCGCTGTTGTGTCCATCCAACTCGGTTACCTCTTCCGCCTTTTTCTCATCTTCGGAACAGATTTCTCTATAGCTTCGAATACCAATTCGTGAAATTTTTCAACCATCTGGTTTAGGTCTTTCGCTGTTTCAGTTTCCCCCCAATTACTTTGCTTCAGCTAGTTGTAGAGTTTATAATAATCTCCATATCTATAGTCGTATGGTTCATCCCTATATTCAGATAACATCTTGGATTCTGTCCTAATCGAATGATCTAACTTTATCGGTGGATGATGCTCATCTATTTTCACCAACGGTTCACCTTCCTGGAGACTGAAATTTTTCATATTTGATATTACCCAGTCCAGTATCCTATTATTAAGGTTTCTTATATTATTCCATTGTTTCACATTAAATAAAGCTAAGAAATTTTCAATTTCGCACCAGACAGTTCCGTTGTCTCCCGTCCTTTCATCATAATATTCTAGTTTGGCTGCATTCATATTCAGGTCCCCCACACAAATAATTTTCTCACCTACAGGGCAATTACACATTATAAACTCAAACATTTCCGTGTATTTTCGTACGGAGGCATTTGGTGGAATGCAAAAACTACATATATACACCGGTCCATTCATCATCCCGGTCCACTTCTGTTCATACAAAGTTTCCTGAGTTGATCCGGGTCAGGGCGCCTGTGTGAAAACGCCAGTCACTTTTTTATTTAACTTGTCGTCCCTCCTTTTCTAAATATCTTGGAATCTCCTTTATTCTGTTGGGCCCAGGTTAGAAAGTCCCGAATTTTACATATGCTTACTCATGTGATCCCAATTTTTAATTAAAAAATTAATAATTATTACAGGCACCGAGATATCAAGCAAATGGCTCTTCAGTTAGCAACCACTTTAAATTTTGATTAAATTTAATTACTTGATAGGAAGATCCAATAAAAATGAAAAAAATCTGTAACTTGGCCTATAACAACTGAAAATTGAAAGTAAAAAATCCATCTGATGATTAATGTCTCTTTACAGGATCTAAGCTAAAAGGTATTTTAATAACCGTATTTGTCTGCCGATTCTAGCTTAGTTGTCCACTGGAAGAAAAAATCCGCAGTTGTCCTTCATTATTAACTTTACAGTCCTCCGTGGAAAAAATGATCTTTTAACCCTGCTTAGAAACATGAATGGAGTAATGCCACAGAGAGTCATATTGCGTGGATGTAGATAGATTATGAAAAGTGAAGGATTTCTACGGGATTTACGTCAACCAAACTGATGCAACGAATCTGTAACAAAGGCACGTTGCAACAATGCTGAACAGCGGCTTGTTCAATTAGCTCCAATATAATATGTACAAACTAGATAATAAGTACCTCACGAGATGGCTCTCCAGCCTGCAGCTTTCAATAATTATTTTTGTTATTTTACAGATATATTTTAAAAGAACTTTTAATGTCATTTAACTAACGATATAAAAAGAATTGTATTATAATTATTATGGTATTAATTAATGTTTCTTTTCCTACTTATTTAATTATGCAAATCAATAGCCATTATTATTTAATGTATGCTTCATTATAACCCGAACGAGCATGTACCCGGCCGTTAGACCAGAAGATCAATGAGATCGGTGCAAATTGTGATTTATTGCTTTTGTGACAATAAAGCAAGGATTCTTACGAACCACGTCAATTTTATTATTGGACGAGTTCTCTTCAGCTTCGTGGGATTTCCCAAGCAAATGCTTCTCCAGCTAGGAGAGGAATTTGGAACGATATATATATGCTAGCGAGGGCAATATTTCCTGTTTCACCTTCCTTCCTAGATGTCAAGTGTGACGACCGCATCTCACTTCGAGGTACGGAATCTACAACTCTCTTATATTCTTCACAACCTGTGGGCCGCGGGCGACTGTTTCTCTTCGGAAGACCGGAACCAGTAGCTCATATACCATCGTCTGCACCTAGAGGGATAACCTCTCTGGGCGACCTATTTTCCTCGCGGGGAACGGAACTTAGGGAGCATGGTCTCTTCTCCTTGCATTCCTTTCACTGTACCTTGTCTCCTAGAGCTGTGCTTGCCCGCTGTGTCGCTGAGGCCAACATCCAAATGGACTGTTGCATAAGTTTATGAGACTCATGTACAGGAGAATTTCCGTCCATCAGCATATCTCATAATCTTCAGCTGTTGCATAAGGTTATCAGACTCAGTCCTCTGTGTTGCATAGAATTATGAGACGCAGGACATTGTGATATCAGAAATTCGTGGAAGACTGGATCACTCATAATCTTCATCGATGTTATATAAGATTATGAGACTTAATGGCGACATCTGTTGAGCAACGAGTGCAGTATCAACTCTGTGAACTTTTGTAAAAAAAAAAAGCGAGCGAACAAGTTATACGAAGATGGGCAGTCCAAGTGGTGAGCAGAAAATTGGAAACAGATTCGTGAACCCATCAGCAAGAGTTTACGGTTGTAGAAGACGTCAAAATAAACGTGGAGACAGATGAAATGATCCCAGGAGCACAGGAGATTGAAGAAACAGCTGCACCGATTTTCCCCGCGAAGCAAGTATATATTATGGAAGAATTTAAAGAGGATGAGGTGATAGGTCAATCTAATGTAAAGTACAACCAGTCATGGGAGATTGTTAAAAAAGAGAAGGCAGAAGGAGTATGGAGCTTTTTGCCGTGGAACAAGTGCTCATCAATGTCATACAAAGGTTCAGGTACAAATGGAAGCGGCTGCTGGAGCTCGTCAGACAAAATGAAGTTTCGCGTAGAACAACAAGCGGACAAAGTTAGAAAAGAGATTAGGCAGTTGAACTCGAGACCAGAAGAAACTCGAAACGAAATTGAGTTACCTACAAATGGAACGAGAAAGGAAACAAGAACACAGTTTAAGTGTAGTTCGAGGAGGTAACACTTCAAGCAGATGAAAAGAAAGAATGTGAAGAATCCTCTGAATGGGAGTTAGGAGGTATGGCAAGCCAGCCTAAGGGAAGGCAGAAAGAAGTGCACACCCGACGCATCGACGAGATGACCTGCCGAGCCCAAAAGTGTGAAAATGAAGCGGAACAGCGAACCCATGGACGTGGGACAATTTGGAATAAGAATCAGTTCCATCATTGATTACACTTACGAAACAAAACCTATCGTATTCCCACACTATGCCATCATTTCGACCTAAAGGACAAATCCCAGGATGAAGTAGATAGAACAATAATGGTTCAAGTGGAAGAAACGAAGACCACGCTTAAGCCAAGCTAACAATTGTGAAGACCCTGGAGGGGTAGGTCCAACTTTTGGCATAGCTCCTTGCCAATCTTTCTCACATTTGGATGGGATAGCGAAGGTTACAAACTCAGGTGCAACCACAGCAAACAATTACCATATTGAGACTATAGTAAGATCACGTCCCAAGAAAGAATGAGGTGAGCCCCGGACATCGCTGTTGACCACGTACAAGAAAAAAAAAACGGTCGTCGTGCGACAAGATTGTATCAACACATTAGTATGAAGAAGAAGACGAATCTCCTAACAGAGAAGAAGCTATAAGGCGGCGTGGGACCCGACATAAGATAAGGAGACCCTACGTGAGCCAAGCAAACGGGCGTAAGAAAATTAACCAGATTAGAGTGAAACAGAAGCCACGAAAGTCATTTACAATTGGAACTGGCTCCTGTCCAGGAAAGGCGTCGATTATCCAGGACTCAGACGTCGTTGAGAAAAGTCAAATCTTGTTCATTGTACATTTGTATTATTACCGTAGGATGTATATGCTTATTTCTATTTCTTTGAACGATTTACATGCTGATATGTGATAGTGCATCTAGTAAAATGACTTTTATCAAAATAGAAGGGATTGATGCAAAAGACTTGAAGTACAGAATGAGATATTGTTCATTTGAATTATATATATATGTCGATTAACTGTATATATATATAGTATGATACTGTACATTTTTTGATAATGTGTGCCAAGGGTTCAGAGCCACGATGGGGCGAAATATGTAACAGTGCTGAACAGTAGCCTGTTCAATTAGCTCCAATATAATATATATAAACTTTATGTAATAAGTAACTCAAGAGATGGCGCTCCAGCTTGCAACTTTAAGTAATTCTTTTTGTTATTTTATAGATATATTTTAAAAGAACTTTTAATGTCATTTAACTAACGATGTAAAAAGAATTGTATTATAATTATTATGATATTAATTAGTTTCTTTTTCTACTTATTTAATTATGCAAATCAATAGCCATTATTATTTAATGTATGCTTCATTATAACCCGAACGAGCATATACCCGGCCGTTAGACCAGAAGATAAATGAGATCGGTACAAATAGTGGTTTATTGCTTTTCTGACAATAAAGCAAGGATTCTTACAAACCACGTGAATTTATTATTGGACGAGTTCTCTTCAGCTTCGTGGGATTTCCCAAGCAAATGCTTCTCCAGCTAGGAGAGGAATTTGGAACGATATATACATCCTAGCGTGCGCAATATTTCCTGTTTCACCTTCCTTCCTAGAAGTCAACTGTGAACGACCGTATCTCACTTCGAGGTAAGGAATCTACAACTCTCTTATATCCTTCACAACCTGTGGGCCGCGGGCGACTGTTTGTCTTCGGAGGAACGGAACCAGTAGCTCCCCATCTCCAGTTCCCAGCCTGTGGACCGCGGGCGACCGTTTCTATTCGGAAGAACGGAATCAGTAGCTTACCATTTCTAGTTCAAAACCCGTGGGCCGCGGGCGACCTTTTCTCTTCGGAGAACCGGAATCGGTAGCTCATATACCTTCGTCTGCACCTAGAGGGACCTATTTCCTTGCAAGGAACGGCTTTCACAACGGTCGCATTCATTTCGTCGACAATCATTTCGTCGACAGATCATCTTGTCGACACCACTTTGTCGACAAGCTACTTTGTCGACAGGTACGTTTCGTCGACAGCTCACTTTGTCGACAGGTACGTTTCGTCGACAACTCATTTTGTCGACAGGTACGTTTCGTCGACAGCTCACTTTGTCGACAGGTACGTTTCGTCGACAACTCATTTTGTCGACAGGTACGTTTCGTCGACAGCTCACTTTGTCGACAGGTACGTTTCGTCGAGAACTCACTTTGTCGACAGGTACGTTTCGTCGACAACTCATTTTGTCGACAGGTACGTTAGCGGCACAAATTGGAGAGGGATGAGCCTAGTTCCTAGACCATTATTTGTCATCAAAAGAGGTAGGAGAAAATTTATAGACTAATAATATTACATGATATGCATATTTTAAAACCTCATACATAAGGAAAGAGTTATGGGCGTGACTATGGGGAGCTGAACCCCTTTCCAAATCTACCTTAGCCAACTTGTAAACCCCGTTTTATCACAATTCTTTATTTTATACATATATGGCGACTGATAAGCTTTTGTCAGACCCTGACTTTTTTCAAATGACATATTGTAGCCCCTCCCCAATTTTTCACCTTGGTGCCTCCGGTGCTCATAAGTCAAAGATAAATCGGAAACCGGTGAAACAGGGATGAAAAACTAAATACTGCAAAATTTAGTCCATATTGGATTAGACTG
>JAGDQP010029414.1:0-23382 GCA_022664845.1 Lepisma saccharinum | reverse complement strand
TTTATAATTATATTTTATTTATTTTGGACATTTTCAGTATTGCTTACTGATAGATTTGAATTAATTTATGTTCCTTTAATTGTAAAAAAGTAAATGCCATGTTGTATTACCTTTTCGTAATTAAATTATATCAATTTTCAAATTGTGATTTGACAAGAAATTTACAATAAATCCACCTTACTGTCAAGTAGTAGCTTTGGAGCCCATAAATCTGGTGATCAATTTAAAGACTTTTAGTTGTAAAGTTTTTTTTAAAAAATAAATTAATAAGGAATAATTTGTAGGTATGCCCGGTAGCGTTACTTGTATTTCTTCATTTTCCTTTAAAGCTGATATCGCAAAATCAATCTAAGGTGAGAAACTTACCACGTAATCGGTAATGATTTTGACTGTTCTGCATGGAGACCCGAAAGTCGTTGGGCAAGGTAAACAGATAATAATTATGTTAATATGTTAAGGACTCCATCTATTGATTTTTGCATTTGGTTTTGAAGTATTTTTTACATAACCATGCTCATTTTAGTTATTAATTTTCTCTCCTTTTTATCTTTCATAGGTAAGTAAGCAGATGATTAGATGAAGGTGAATAAAATCTCTGTGATCCTGAGTCGTGAGTATCCTTATTTCATTCAAAAAACATACTATCACAATGTTACTTAAAAAGGGAAAATAAATCAACGTAATCTTTATTATTATTATTATTATAGTATCAAAAGTAGACAATGGTGCAGGAAACAACAGTATGATCGAAGAAATAATATTGATCCGCCAATTTTATTCGGAACTGTTTGATGAATTCAGTGATAATTGAATCACTCAAATCATGTATGTTTCCTATTTGTTTCCTGATTAATTAATTATAGCGACCAAATGAATTACTGCCGTTTTAGGCATATATAAAAGCAGTTATTTTTGAGTTATTGACTATAGCATAATTTATTCGAAGTCGAACAGAAAGTATTTGAAATGGGAGCATATAAATCATGCCTTTTGTATTTTGGTTTTGCTTGTAAATAAAGGGAAGTTATGGTGTTTGCGTCCTGTACTGCAGATGTACAATCTCATGATTCTGAAAATTTATATTACAGAAGATTGCAGTTTGTGTGGTTGTTCATTACTTTCCTTGTCCACAGAAATACATTGTGTAGAATAAAATGTATACATGGTCTAGGGTTAAACCACAGAGTAAGCGTATCTTACTGTGTGGTAAAACTTAGGGTAATCCCAGTGGAATTTTTAGATTATCAAAAAGAACTTTTGCTTCGCTTTTAATTTCGCTTTCTCTGGCTGTAACGTGCCAAAACAGGTGTAGAGAAACTGATTTCAGATTTGCGTTCAGTGACCTGCGATTTATTCAACTGTTTAAACTCTAATGACTCAAAAAAAGTGCATTATAAAGTTGAAGGCTAATAATAATTGTAATATTGGATGATAATTAACCGTTAAAGATGAAACGAAACCAAAATTTACAATACCAATTTCAATTTATTGTGTCGTTGTACAATAATGCAAACACTAGTACAGAAAACAATGGGCAGACGGGAGGAGTGAGGAGACAGAATGATCAATTGACGTTTTGTAAGTGCGCTAATTAAGAAGAAGCTCTAATGATAGTTTGTAAATAGAAAGAATCTTGAGCACGTTTAAATTGAGGAGGGTAACAGCTAATGAGTTTATGATACCAGAAATAAGCGCTTTGCATTACCTCCTAGCAGAGCACCCAAAAGAAGAAGACAAAAAAATCCTTCAGGGTTGAAATTCAGCTTAATGTGCGATTTAATAATGAAGAAAATGACTTCTATTTTTCTCATCCATTAATTTCAACGTCCCCTTTCACTGTTGTCGGAAGGATATTTCCCCTCTATTACATTCCCTTCTGGCAGTTGTACATTTTCTCTCCACTTACCCCTCTGTGCGTTTCTTTGCACAATCACATCTTCCACCACCAATCACCCAGCAATTACAATGCTGACATTAGCATTTATCTTCCGCCGCCCTTCTCTTCAATATAAATTATTTTTCTTTTATATATCACTTTTTCTTTTCCAGAATCGTAATATTTAAAAATAAGAAACTTACACAGAGGATTTTTTTTTTTTTCGTCTAAGATAGCAAACAGTAGAATTTCTTGAATAAGGAAGGGTGTTTAAAATTCGTGAGTGAAATCGTTGAAAAATCGTGAATACAAGGTAAATTTTCTTGTGGTCATATACTTTACCCAATTACCGCCTAATGCCCACAGTGAATGCCTTTGTGATCATGTAGTTCATATTTTCCCCGGTAGAAGGGAAACCATGTTCGTAAATTTGCTGCCATCTATAGAGGATTCAGTGTATTACATTCAGACTTTCTCCGTGCTACGCGAACACATATTTAGACATTATTTTCGCGAATGAATGAATAAAAAATAGTATAATTTCTAGAGTAGAACTCAGCATTCATGTATGGAAGCTAAATATACAAATTTCGCGAGCATTTGGTGAGTTAACAAACACATTTTCATCAAATATTAATAACCATCTATGTACTCGATGTGATTACCTGAGTGTTGAAATTTTTAGCGAACTGTCAAGTCATGAAATTCTACTGTCAAGTATGTTGGTTCAGTGTTGGCACGTTTGTGCAAATTTTGGAATCAGAAAAAAAAAAAGTTTCGTTTGCCATTTTCTATGAATTTGAGTGTACACATTTTAAACATTGTGCTTGATAAGTGTACATTATCGAATTACTAAAACCCTGCAGAATAAAAAAATGTAAAACAAGCAGGCTTTTTAGTAAAATAAATTCATTCTCTCAACTGTCGCATTCATGTGAGGAGGGATTTAGCAAATCTTTAATTTTTTTTGCTGTTGCAAAAAAAAAAATACTGATTGCAAACTAGGCAAGAGTACAAGAGAAGGGTAGAACTCGTAACGATCAATATCCCTTTGTTGCTAGAGTAAAGAGAGAAGTGTAGATTCTGCACACTCTGAGAGAGAGAGAGAGAGAGAGAGACGAAAGTCATGGTAAGTTTAGCCTAATAAATTAACTGATAAGCTCACTGATAAAAAAGTAAACTAAAAAAAGGGAA
Source organism: Lepisma saccharinum (assembly GCA_022664845.1). Taxonomy (NCBI): domain Eukaryota; kingdom Metazoa; phylum Arthropoda; class Insecta; order Zygentoma; family Lepismatidae; genus Lepisma; species Lepisma saccharinum. The sequence continues at coordinate 20,312 of JAGDQP010029414.1, read as the reverse complement.
AGAGAGAGTATAAATGTGAATAGGAATAAGGGTAGAGTTGTTAGTGAACATTTTGCTTGGTTACGACCATTGTGGTCGTCACAGAGTCGTAGTTTGAAGAAAGAGATATACGAGGTCCTGTCACCGAGAAGGGATTATGTGAGGGTTCGTTTGTATGTGTGAGTGAATGAGCGTGCTACGGTAATGACCACCTACATGAAATCGCATCGTGAAGCCGGTAGTAAAGGAATAATTTCCAAACGAAGAAAAAAAAAAAAATATTTGTATTTTTACTTTTTTTTTTTCATTCTTGTCTCTGTGTGTACTTCCTTAAATCAAACATTAATACGAATAGAGGAAGTAGCCAAAGCCTGGAAATGGTTCTTTTTGAGTATGTTTTGCGAAGAGTAATGTGCGGGCATATATTATTTTGCTCTTATCATATCCTTTCATCAGCACGGCAGGAGGAGCTGTGAGCCGTTAAAAGAAAAGGATAGTAAACGAAGAAAAACGTGACGTCATCAGCAGGTAAAGCCAAATGCTGGAGTGACATGCTGCGTGAGTACTTTATCATCATTATTCTTCTTAAGCCGTTACTTAGCTCTTAAAAATGTTATGTTTTCTTTTTGTTTCTACATCCGCTCAGTTTTTTTTAAGCAGTTTATGAAATGAAAACACATGCCCCCCTGCTTTGTTAGCATTCAAATGATAAGTTCCCTATGTCTTAATTAAGAGAGACCGGACTTCTTTTGCATTTACTGGAACATCCACGTACGTGATATCGTCAAAATACAGTGAATGTAGAAGTAGCGCTTGTTATATCGGATTGAGGCTTTGTACTCAGCTGAGGCTAAAAGTGTGCAATATTTCAGGAAGATACAATATTCCCAATCAATGTTGATTTCAATAATAACCCATTCGAGCCGTCACGTCTATAATAAGTGACGTTCCTCAGTGAACCCTCCTCCGTTAAGATAGTATTGCAAGTGCGTGCCACCCCGTCATTCAGCTTCTGAGACAATGAAAAATCTGGAAAATTTCAGTCAGAAAAAGTGGCGTGATCGGGACTCGAATCTCCGCCGCCTCACAAGTATTTATCGTTAGAAGTTGATAACTACAGAACCACTGAGAGGTGAGTGGACATCGTGTAAAGCACGATGTTTGTCTACTACAGTTATTTAGGAAAAGAAAGAAAACTTTTCGTTTCAAGCTAGCGGAACCGGACCGTTGTAGCTCAGTGGCAGAGCGTTGGCCTAGCATTGGGAGGTCGTGGGTTTGATCCCAGCGGCCGACCATCCTGACTGAGGTTTTAACAGGAGTTTCCCTTATTTAACACACCAGGCAAATGCCGAGATGGCACCTTCAACATAGGCCCTGGCAGACACCTTTCCGAATCCTTTTCCCTCCCCATATCCCGGCCTGAGCATTAGGTGCCTAAAGTCCATAAATAAAATTCATTCATTCAATTTAAGGTAGCGGAATATGTGAAAGTTGGCAGTAGGTATTTTTTTTTAAATGCTGTTTGCTGTAATCGTTAGCTTAGCAATTGAAATGTCATGTAAGATCCCAGTTGCCGCCCATCTGACTGTGTTTTCTTCAGTCACACCAGGTCAGTACTGAGCTCGTACCTTCAATCTAGGCCCTGGTCAACTTTCTTCTAACATCCTCTTCAGTAACCTATCTCGGAGTGAGCCAAAAAAAAAAAAAAAGCCATAAATGAATTCAATTATAAATCACGATGTCTAACATGTATTTGAGAAACTGACATTTCTTGTTTGAGCATATCGTATGGTATAGGCAATATGAAAGTTGTGATAACAAAACTTGCTTCTCAAGAAATCTGCGCAAGAAAAAGAATTTGCGAAGTGTCTTTCTTCCCTTGATGGAAATGTTACTAAAAAACTATTGTTCCTAATTCCTTTGTCTACGCCAAATTATTTTCAATTCGTTTCTAGTCACTTGCACGTGTTTTAGATGGTATTTCTTTTTTTTTTTTTTTTGAGTTTCTCTCTTAACGTCGCCACGTTCCGAAGCTTAATCATCTTAATCGAATAAATCATTGTAGAGAATCTCCTGTCAGAGGCCTCCGCGAGACGTCATCACTCTTGTTGTCCGTTTCTTTTTTCTTTCTATAAATTTCCTCTTATCGCTATGTCCACTAGCACAACTTGGCTCCGTGTCCTCCAAAAAACGTGCCGCTACCACACATTTTTCTCTGTCCCTGTCGCATTTTTTCTTTCTTTCTTTAGTCTGTTAGTTTGTGTGAAAAGTTGGAGAGAGGTGAGTGATTTGCAGGAGGAAGTGTTACCTCCGCTCCTCGTGACCTCTTTTAATCCTTTTATCTCATCTAAACTTTTACTCCATATTTCACCTTGTCTATCGTTTGAGTAGGGACGGGGTGGGTGGCGATGAACAACTGAGAAGATAGCTACAGAAAGGGCATGCAACAGAGTGTGTAACTTTTGGAAATAATTATCTACCAATTTTGAAACTATAATCTTGGAATTTTTTGCAGCAACCATATAGAATATAAAATAAATAAAGAATATAATAAATGCATATAAGCAATTTGTAGGCATAATTATAATTTTCCCATACTGTATGTAAGGAAAACATAACAAAAGGAAATTAATTTTCATAAGAAAAGGTTAACCAATAAAAACACCTGTAAGAGAAAAGAGAAGTCTGATAGCTAATGCGCGGTTGTCACACTCGTTTCATACAATCCTGTTTCTTTTGTATCATTTTAAAAATATGTAGCAGTAGCTCCTCGATCAGATTCTAGATGTTTGTTGATGAAGCGAGCAAGGTGAACTTGTATATATTTACAGTGGAGAAAGCAGTACCTATTGCTGCATCTTATAAAAGGTAACATTCCAAATTCTGCAGTCTATATGTGACGAACAGAAAAAATAACTTAAAGGGAATATAATGGAATTTTCAGACCATTCTTTGCAGTAATATCCATAACAAGGATATACAAGTATTGGACAAAATAATGGAAATGCTTCTGGAAGTCGGAACATTTTGTATTAATGTGATATTGGTCTACCTTTAGCGCGAAATACAGCTTGAATTCTGGGCGGAATAGACCGATACAGGTCCTGAATGGTAGTGAGTGGAATTTGAAGCAATTCTTCATGTAGCACAGCCGCCAGTTTAAGTAGAGACGAAGGAGGTGGAAATCAACGCTGAACCCTGGTTTCCAAAACACCTCTCACAGTGACTCGATGATATTCAAGTCTGGGAACTGCGTTGAATCTCTTCAGCATCCATATGAAACCACTCTTGAACAGACCCGGCTGTTCCTATCTTGCAGCTTCATCTTTCGACCTCATTGTGTTTCGACGACCTCATTGTGTATGCGGAGGTCCAAGGGGACCCAAAGACTTTTTAAAAATTATTAAAAAAACAAAACACTTCACCATAAAAGTTTTAAACAATGACGACATTTTTAAAAACCGTAGTTAGTAGATTCGGTTTTGGTTTACAATAACTAAACGTTAAAATTATTATTTTTTTTGAATGGGGCATGTATTTTCCCGCTCTAGGGCCCCGAATGGTCTTAATCCGTCACTGTGTATGCGGTCATGACTTTCGAGACCGTGCCTTGTATTACACCACATAACGTCGCTATTTTGTTCACAGATGCTCCAGCTAGACGGTCACTCACAATTAGACCTTTTTTAAACCCCGTCAAGTCGGATATACTGGTCTCTCACTACACCTGCACAACGTCCACAACACACTGCCTCACTACTATCAGTGAACAGTCCATCTTACCTGCAATAAACAAGAGATGGTTGGTTAACCTACTGGTCTGTGTTATCAAGCACATTTACATTATTTTCCACTTTGGATAAATGCTTTAATTATTTTGTCCCATACCTGTATAGACCTACCCTTGTTACAGCTTATATCTCATTTTAGTAATCGGAACGCCCAATTTCTCATGATTGGAATCTCACTGCTTAGGCGAAGTTGAATGTACGCCAACTCATATACAAAGCCTAATCGCGCTGATCATCAGCAATCCCATGAGGCCGTACCGGAGTTTCCTACCTACCTCGGAGATTGTAGCTCTGGAATTCAATTCTCCGGCGAAGAAGACTACCCTTGGAATCCTACAGTCTCTGTGTATGTGTAACATTAATCTATAAGAGCTAAGTTCAATAAAGAATCAGTCTTTTCTGTTGACTGGGCAGTTTTGAACTGGTCAATAATGATGGATATATCGAATTATTGGTGTTTTGTTCGTTCCCTTCCCGGTGGGAACACATTGAACGAAGTGTTACAGATATTTTTAAGCTGTAGGTCTCGTCTTCTTTATATGGATGGTAAAGGCAATGGAAAACTGCCATTGGTTCACCTTGTAGAACAAATAATTATCATATTCAAACTACGTAGGTCTCCCCGTATTAGCTTGCACATTGATACAAACATTCTGAAGGTCCTGAGTTCAGCTCAGGTCGACTGAGGCTTTATCATAGTTTGTTTTCCCTCAGTTACACCGGGCTAATTGGGGAATGGTACTTTCAGAATGTATTGTTAAGATTATTCAGACCTTCGCCTTAAAAAAAAAATGATAAAACATGTGTCGTGGCGAAATGTTAACAAGCAGCAAAACATAGTGCTCGTAAAAGCGGCTTGACTAGTGTAAAATCGTTTTCTGTTTATTTACCAGTAATTATGCCTTTCGTATAAATACTCCTTTCCTGTCATTCGAAAACATTCATAAGCTTTATGCTTTTGGTGTTGAAATATTTTTACATTGAATTTTTCCTTTTTGCATCCAGGGAAAGAAAACAACCTGGAGAAAGAGAGGGAGAAAAAAAAAATACCAACAGACAGTGCTATTACATTTGTGACAGGCCATTATCCGCTTAAGAAGTTGTCTGGTTTAATTGTAAGCTTAATGTGATCCTTCAGCAACTTACACACAGTTAAAGAGAGGGAAGCTTTTCCGTTGTGTTCGGAATGTCGTTGATGGCATTTTCTGCGGATTAGCGTGTGCTGAGATAGCCGTGGCGACAGCATAACGTCACTTCCTACGGCGAGTTGACGGATAGATGTAATTTGTCTGGATGAAAAGCTGGTTTTTGTCTGTTGTGATTTTTCCCTTCCAAGAACGAATGGCAAATATAATCTTTCTAGGGAGTTTGTATATATCTTTGTATTTCCTTTCGTGAGAATATGACTCACTTTCTCTCTCTCTCTCTCTCTCTCTCTCTCTCTCTCTCTCTCTCTGTGTGTGTGTGTGTGTGTGTGTGTGTGACACAGAGAGAGAGAGAGAGGGGGGGAGGGAGATAAATAGTTTGTTTAGAATAAGTTGTTTATACAAATTTTCCAGGGTACCTCAGTTTCCCAGACAAATGCCGAGATTGTACCGAGAATATAGGCTTACAGGAGCAGGGACTTGCTTTACTCCTGTAAAAACAAAAGTAATATACAACAACTTCGGTTAAACTGAAATTATTAGATAATTACGTGCATTCATAGGAGAGGTTTTTAAACTGTGCACTTCTCTTCTCTCTCTGTAGTATGTAGCGAAGGAAATTATTGCAATAGCTATCTTACATTCAGTTTTAAACTTTGTAGTCCTACGAAATTAACCCCAGAAGATTCTGGGTTGAACCCAGCGGCTGGCTATCCTTCCGGACGTTTTTCCAGTGTTTTTCCTTAGTCAAATCAGGCTATTGCTGCGATGCGACTTTCAAACTAAGTCCTTGTCAACTTCCCATATTCTCTCGGCGTTACCTTAAGATGCCTAAAGGGGAAAAAATAAAATTAAAATAAAATATTCAATTCCACATTTTCAAAACTCAAAACGCGTTTTCCGTTCTTCGTAAATAGTAGTGTTTATCATGTTTTAGCGCTTATTAAAAAAAAAAAAAAAAACATTTTAGTACCTATTTGCATGACTATTTTTAAGATTTTGTGTGCCTAAATATCTGGATTCGATTATGCTGATGACTGTGATGAGTTTTGAGAGAGCACTAGCGTAGGTTTTTTCCTGAACGTTTATGCAACCTACATGACCGTACTGTTTTGCAGGTAAGCTTAGTCCCGTGAGCAAGGGAAACACGGCTAATAATGGCAAACGAGTACGACTCACAAACAATAAATTTTCTTCACGTTGAGAAAAGTTCCCCTTCTTATATATAGATTGCTGTTACGTGGAAAACGCAACATCTGCGAAAATGTACGGATAACAGGTGAGAAACCAAAAGATTCATCGCTCAAGAAAGAAACAAGAGAAGTGTAAAAAAAATGGATTTTGAGGACGGCAAAGAAAAGCGCTTCTGACAAGAAAGACGATTCGTACTCTGTGGAAGAGATCTGTGGGAAAAATATGACACACATAGAGACAGAGAAAAGGGTAGAAAAAAAGGGCATGTTTTTTTTTGTTTTATTTGAAGTGAAGTATAAAAAATGCCATGAAAAGAAAGAAGCAAAAAAAATTGAAAAGGAAAAAAAAAAAGAAAACGTAGTTCAGAAATATTTATTTCCTTCATCGATCAGCATCCAATATCGACATCCATTCGCCTCGTGGAGACCTCCCACCCACGCTATTTTTCTGTTCTGTTTTTTTTTTTCATACGGAGAAGGGAACAATGGGCATCACTTGAGTGCTCAGAGCATTCGATTGAAAGGGTAAAAGCAGAAAGAAGAGCTGGGGACAGAGACAGAGATGGAATGGATGGAAGGAGAGGGAGAGTGGGGGAAAGAGAAGAAAGTCCATCGAATATCGAAAATTAACTGATCTTTGCTTTTTTGTCATTTTTATATGAATGTTGTGCTACTTCTTTAATTTGTGTTACGTATGCCGAACTGGCATAAAGGGCTAAAACCATTTCTAAGTCTAATTAACGAATTTTCGAAAAAAAAAAGAGAAAAGAAATGGAGAAGGTAGTGGACAAAATATGTGTCCAGGTACTGTTAAAAAGTAAAAGCTTGGAAAACCCTTCAGCATGATCGGCAGTAGCAGTGGGACTCGAGCACCTAAAGCCTGTGGGTGTTACCACTGCATCACGGGGGCTGCCTAGCTAAGTTATTTATTCTATTCAGTCCAACTGGAGTATATACCACTTGCAACGAAGCAGTGATCTAGTGAGGAGAATCTCTCACCTCCCGGAGATTTAGTTTCCCTCCTCCATAAGTTAATATAGGCAAAAGCACTAGAAAAAACATAAGGAATATGTATCTTGAAATAAATACTCCTCTGGATGATTTGAATTCGACACTGCTTCGAAGTTAACGTTTGTGGCGTTTTGTCTGACACTAAGCAGTGATGCCAACTTATCTACTTCTTTCCTAGATGTAGTAGCTTTTAACTACATTTTAGCTCCAATCGCTTATCAATTGATCTACAAATCATTTCTAGCCATTGTTTTTTTTTTTTTGTATTTTTTAATGGCACTTCTGCATTTTGAATTTTATTTTTTCGTCTATCATGTCCCGATAATGTTGTGAACTCATTTTTTAAATTTTTTTTAGTGAATGCTCCATTTAGCTGTCTACCTCGTAAGTCAGATGATACCAGACAACACAGGCATATTTTCTAGGGGTCCGAGATGAGCGTAGATTCTTCAGATATTCCTTGGGGAAATTTACGAATATGTTTCCCTTGGTTTATTCTTTCGAGATTTTCTCGCAATATTCATGGGATATGTGGAAACATTTAACCTACATTGTCCTTTTAATATTCCCTAAAGCTTCATCGCAAATGCTCTGGGGAGGGAGGGAATTCTACTGACATTGGGATGTAAACGGTGATGTTCCTGAGCTAATCTGTGCTACATGGGATAAATATATAACAAATATAAATCAAACAACCTGGCGATTAATATCAAGATAGTTGGAATTGAATATGCAGAACTACTTTATAGCAGCGAAAGTTGAAGTACGATTCTAGCAGATGAACATAATTTTCGTGTGATTGATAGCAAGATTTTGAGAAAGATATACGGGCCTAGACGGGATGAGATCGCTAGAGAACGGAGGAGACTGCATAATGAACTCTGTATACACTGTAGGATGCAGTAATGAAATCACAACGGGTAAGGTCGCCTCCCCATATAACTCGGATGAGGGAGGGGGAGGATTATATTTCATTGTTTTGGGGAAGCCGGAGGGAAAGGGACCGTTGGGAAGACTGATATATCATTGGAATAACAATATTAGAATGATCTTCGAGAGGACGATCTTGGTGATGAAAACTGCCTTGATCTTGTCCAGGATAGAATCCAGTGGTGAATGTTTGTTCTTCCGAATTCCGTAAGCTATAGAGTTATTATTTTTATTTAGGTAGTACAGCTTAGCCTTCTATATGCTGAAAACACATAAGCACTATTTTTTGTAAATTTGCAGTTGTTCCACACAGAATAAAACATTTAAAAGTTCATCCGCAACTGCACATCATTGCTTTGTTGTGCTGGATAACATGTAGAAAGTATCTTGTTAACATATTTTTACATTTGAGTTTTAAAAGCTCTTGCGTGTGTAAATTTTAAGACATCTTTTAGTGCTTTTTACACACTCATGGGAGGGCCTTATTTAACATTATTCTAACAAACAACTCCTATAAAAAGTACAGTGAAAAGAGCTATACATTTCACTGTTTACAATCCTATTTTACTCTAAATGTCGCTTTATGTCTTCCTTTCCTCCTCCTTTAGACAACTCTTTATGTGAAGTTACTTTCGAGGTACTGTCATCGTTTTCCTGTTGCTCTTCTTGTACAGCAAAATATCTTTTATCACCATTTGCAGCGTTATTTACGGATGTTACTCTTGTCTCTTACATAATAACGGTATGCATGAATGTATATGAACATGTGAGAGGCATGTTAAATCATCTCCAGAGGTACAAAAAAAAAAGGCCGCATAGAACGTTGAAGGAACTTCTCTTAACTAAAAAGCATGGTCCTGCGTGTTATGTGGTTGTGATAGTTTTATCTTGTTCTTTTTTTCTCTTCTTCTTGCCAAAAAGGAGCGGATAATAAAAGAGGCCGTATTCGCTAACTGATACTTAAATGTGATAAATTTTAAGTATGGTATTTGTATTCTATTAAGGGTTTTTCGTTTGGTCGTTTTCCTGTTTCTCACCTTCTATTTCATGACAGTGAGAAGGTCTTTCTCTCTCTCGTTCTTTGCTCTCTCTCTCTCTTTCTTTCTTTCTTTCTCTCTCTCTCTTTCTCTTCTGTTAAGACTTCTTTTCAACTGGCAAACACTACAACAAAATAGAAACTTTCACTAACTTAGTGGAGAGAAAGTGTTTATGTACTGTATAAATGTTGACTTTGAATGTGTAAGGTTTCGATACGATCCATGAGTTTTAGTTATAAAAGCAGGCAGTTATTGTTGTTTAATATAATAGATTAAACCCTTTTAAACTGTGTTTTAATGATAAGAATCCAGAAGGAATGAAAAAATTCAACTCAAGAGTTTTAAATTATTTTCCATTTTTTGTTCTCTTATTGTGGTGACTATGACGTCACAAGTCTTACTCTTTAAGTGAGAATCCACATGTGTTTTGAATTGGGAGTAGGGAGATCTTTTCTATCAGGTATAAGTCGTGTGTGTGCTTTTGAAATTAGACGTAGACAATCTAAATAAAATCCGGAACCTTTTTTTTTTTTTTTTTCTAAATCGCGGCTTGATTTATGTGAACAGTTTTTATTCGTCTGCTTTAGCGAAAAGTTCCCAGCGACGTTATGGAAGCCCATTTTCACAACTTTCTTGGAGAGATTGGAATAGTAATGTGGACGGTTTGGTTAACTTGTTTCATTATTTCTTGGCATTTCCGATCCTGTATCAACATTTTTGAGTAACAATTAACTCAGTTATTTGTTTAGGACGTTTCGTTCCGATTTTGAGACTAACTCTGAGGAAGGTTAGTGATGATGATAGACACACATGGTAAGTAAATAGTATTTTTCTGTAACTTGTACATACTAAATTCAAAGGACGGACTTCCGCTCGAGTTGAGCGGAATATTTTATTTTTTTTAGAGCGGAAGAAGAAACCACTCTCTTCTTAGTAGTAAGAAAAAAAAGTAATGTACTTATGAATGAAAAAAAGGTTAAAAAACTTAACCTCGGTGGGATAAGTTGAACCCGCTAACTTTGTGGGAACTGTTCATCATCTTATCCCCTCAGTGCGCCTTTCCAATGGTTTCTTTTGACTCTTCAGGCACTTGAGAACAACATTTAAAGATTTTTTGTGCATACCTTACTCCTGACGTCTTCTAGTATATTTTTGTCCCTGGGAATATATTTAAGGTTTTCTGTTGTCATTTTTAACGAATTACAACGCGATATATTTCACAGTATGCCTTCGTCTTTCGGTAACCTTCGCAATAACAAATAACGGAGAACAAACTTGACTAATAGCCATGATGCAAAAAGATGGATGACTGGGAAAAGATGAGAAGTCGCTCTTTCAAGTTTGGAGAATAAATTACCATCCGAAAGCATCGGAATTCCGTCTAGAAAGATCACATTTCCAATTCAAAGCAAGAACGTTTCATTGAAAACCATTCTTTTCAATCGAAAATTCCGCTCCTTAAAGAGTGATCGTTCTTTGCGCTCTAAGAAGCTGGAATATTCCGATCTTTTGATTGACCAGTTGCAGATTGTCAAGGATAGGGAAATGTTGTTTTGATAGTATTCGGCAAGGACTTTTGTTGATTTTGATCGTCTCTGTGATTTGAAATAGTCCAAATTTGAACTCACTAATCCATTGATATTATTTGGAAGATTTGATCAAAATTAAACAAAAGATTGAGACCGCATGTTGTTTACAGAAAGACAAATATGTGTTTTGTCATGATGTTTCATATACCTTAGTGCTTCCTACCGATAGCGGAAGTACGAAGTAAACGTTGTCAGTAATGTCAAATAATTTATTTAAATGGAAGAGAATCAAGCGAGAAATTAGGTGACAGAAATGAGTTTTGGGAAGCCAGGTTGATAGAAAATTCGGAGAAACACACGACTTTTAACCATTCAAAAAAAAACAACACGGAATAAAAGAAGGAAATCTAACAAAACCGTGAATGAGCGGAAATGATAAAAAGAAGTTTGGAAGAAATAATGTAAAAAAAAAAAAGCGACGTGGTTAGCATGAAGAAATGAGAAGAAGGTCTCAATTCACAAGCTTATCCTTAAAAAAAAAAAAAAAAAAACGAAGAAAGAAATGAAATAAAGTACATGAAATGTACCTTTAAATATGTCGTTGGTATTGGGGTAACACCATTATACTTACCGTTAGTCAGACAAAATCCAAACGACATGCATGTTATGCGTAACGAAAGTTGTGTTGTAATAATAATGATAACACACTAAGAAAAAGAAAAGAAGGAAGAAAGGACAGACGGAATGTAAAAAAGATTACTACCAGGTGTTTGAATCATGTGTTTCCAATGGTGTGTAAGTGTTACGCACTTAATGCCACCATACGTATGATTCAACATGTGTTTCTTACGTATAAGAAAAACATTGAATGTGATATACACTCTCTCCCTTACACACTACAACGCACACGCACATAGACAGACAAAAAAAAATGTAATGAAGAAAGTTGAAGACAGGTTAATAATCTTAAAGAGCTGTTGCCAGACTAAAAGAGGAGCTGGAACACATTAATGAGAAACATTCCCCCTGTGCTGCCAATCTTCATTCATACTAAGAGGTGTACGTGTATAAAAATGCAGACATGTGTATTTATGTATATCGTAGGTTATAGGTTATATATAAACATATTAGCGAGCACAGCACGAAGAAATCATAAAGTATTAAATCCTTAATGTCTTCCAGAATTTCAGGATGTCCAAAAATATATACTTCTTCCTCTTTCTCACGACGAGTACTCTGTTCCTTATTGTTGTCAGGTTAGCCGCAATTTAAAAATTAAACTCGTCTTATTTAATCAAGACATTTCTCTGAATTTGGACAGTAATTTATCACACACACACTCTGTAACATCCTTCTGACACCTCCCCACTTTTAGCCCTACATCCTTCGTAAATATATAACTTCCTTAAAGACAGAAACATAATGAAATATAGAGTTTCAATGCCTTTCTCCCCATATTTTAGTAATTCATCTCCATGATTTCAAAATCCTGTATAAAATACTGGAAGGAAGGGTTAAATCTTACAGTATATTGGAATAAAATGTATATATTTTACAGTGTATTGGACATATACAGAAACGATTGTCTTCGTTTTAATGTTTTTATCTTCCATGGATATCACAAATTTAAACAATAAAAATAAGAGAATATTAGGAAAGTGGGTCACAATCGTTGTGGCTTACTTGTTAATGCGATAACACCATTCTTCTAAAAGTTTTTAAGTTGAAACTGCTATTCTTTGGAAAATGAATGCTTTATCAGTTGCAAGTATTTGGCTTAATTTGTGTTGAATACAGTAAACTATATATATAAACTATATATGCATTAGATATGTATGTTGTGTTAAAAGTTTTTTTTTTTTAACAATTTTTCTTGTGTTTACAATAGCTACAATGCAGACACACCGTTCATAGTACATGCATGCTTGTATGGAATGTCTTGTGCAATGTGGCGTTGTGTGAAGTTTCCAGATTTTCCCATTTGATCCATGAAGAACGCTACTAAAAGTGGTGGTGGGGGGAGAAAGAAGATGACTATTCTGTGATGTCGATATGGAAGAAGCCAAGGAAATGTCCGTATAACGGATGCATTTTTAGCTTTTTCATCCTTTTGCTAGTATTCCCTGTACGTGCCTATCTTTTCAGTAGAAGAAGGGACACAGACACACACATTCGCCTTTGAGCGGCAACAAACTTCCATGTAAAGAGACAGTTTCCATTCGTAGCACGACTCTCCAAGCTTCCTTTTTTGCCTTCCAGCAGCAGTACCACCATCTCTCTCTCTCGGATAATGTAAGAAGCTTCATTTCTTGTGCTGGGGGTACGCACCACCACCATCACTACTATCCGGCCACCCTCTCACCCTACCAGCCCATCTTTTGCTATAGCTTCCTCTCCCTGTTCCATTTCTTTTCTTGTGCTTTTCCAACAAAAGAAACCCCATTCAAAGCCGCTTCACACCGCCACGAGGTAACGGGATGTATTTAGCCTTTATTTCCTTCTTGGCTCTCCTTCTCTTTCTCTCATGTCTGAATCTTCCTTCCATCTTCTCCTTCTTTACTTTCTCCTCTTTTCGTGGACACGTGGCGTTGCTATGGCAACGATCTCGTGCTTGCTTTCTGCCACTTCCTTCTTCCTCTTTTTCTTCTGCGGAGGCAACTTTTCCAGCTTTTGCTTCTCTCATCTTTTCTGTCGTTTCACCCTCGTTTATTCTTTCTCTCTCTCTCTCTCTTATTCTCCAGTTACACTTGGTTTAGATGTGGAGGAGCATTGCGTTCTCTCCCTCCCCCCCCCAGCTCCTTTTGCTTGTTTCGTTGTGTGGTAGTAGCATAGCGAGTGGTTAAGACCGACGGGACGTGAGGCTTTTATCCATCCGGGCTTAATAGTTTGAATTGGATCGTCCAGAGTTAATAGCATTCTGGTACATACACTTTCATTGAAAGAAAGGCAAGAGAGAAAATGTAGTCTCTTTTTCATCTACAAGATACTGCATTGCCGAGTACAATTTCAAACCAGAATTGTGTCTTGCCATACCGCAATACTCCGTGCTTTATATATTTTTTTTCCTTCCGAAAAGCTGGTACTGTCTTCATTTCTACAAAGTGTTTCCAGTCTTTGCTTTAATCTTATGTTAAAGTTTCATTTTATTTAGTCTTTTATGTTACAGAGTACTATTAAGACTAATTACAATTCTTCTTTTACATTTCGCCATTCTCTCTCCTCTCTCTTTCTCGCTTTTTGTTTTTGCCTGTGCTTCGAAAAGCCTTAGTATATATGATTTGAAATGAATTTCCTAATTATTATTGTCATGCAATAATATTTATGCAAGAACTTCTGTATTTAAATTTTTGCTCCGGATGGTTGTGCCTGGTCCTGGCTTTTGCAAATTTTCAGTGTTGGTTGTTGGTCCAGCGCTGCAAGGACAAGTGGAAGAGGAGAAGCACTCATAAAGTAGCGTACTTCGGTCACGAGAACCAGAATACAAGCCGTTCCGTTCACAACGTACCACTCAGTTGAACTAGACCTGTATGTTTAGACTATGCCGATATAGACAGGCGTTGTGAACTTTACTGAACACTTCGTAAATAAAAAATAAATAAAAAATGGAGCTTAAAATTGAATGTTTATAGCAAAAGTACTGAGATTCATGGCTATTTTCCTCGTACGTTTCGATTCTATGGCTGCCTGTGAAAATTTACGGGAACCTACATCACCTTAGGTTGTTGTTTTAATGGGAAGGGAGCGGCGGAGAATGTAATGGTCAAAGACGTAAAATATATTTGTTTGTACTACTCTTTGTGTTGTTAGGAACAGTGAATCGAAGGGGAGGAACAAGAGAGTGATCTATAGTATAAAAGAAGGATTTTGCCAAGGACACTTGTAAAATTGTTAAGACTGGGCTCATTACGATTTAAATTTATCGTGTTGTTGTTTTCGTGCTATAAAATACACGGATTTATGTAAAAGGAATGTCAGTCAAGGTGAATGTTCAAAGTGTGTTTGTGTGTGTGTGTGTGTGTGTGTAAGCGCTGGGTGAATCACCAAATTTCACTTGGCACCTCGTCACTGAAAATAGCACGTTTGGCTACAGAAGAATGCTGTATTCATAGTGCGAAGAAGGCTGTGTCGACGGGGAAAATCGAGTGGTGGAACAATTAAACGCATGTGTTTTTGTCCTTTGACAAATGTGCAGTTTGTCATATCTGCGAGGAAAGTAGTAATTTAATGTCTAGTTCAATTTACTTCTGTGCTGTAATAATTAGTAACACATAATGTGCGACTCTGTCTCGCCGAAAGGGATATAATTCATTCTTAGAGCGTAAACGAAGTTACAAAGTCAGGTCATTCAGGTTTGTCGCAATAGGTTATTCGAAAAATATTTTTTTTCCTGTTATTAACTGTATTTAATAATATGACAACTATGCGGATGGACTTTCGATACTGCCCCGAATGCCCATATGAACTAAACCTAACCCAAGCTAAACTTTTTCAACACAAAAAGCCAAGTTCAGGATGAGTTAAATTAATTGAACTAAACTATACCAGTGTAACCTAATGTCACAGACTGAGCAATATGGGGGGAGTATCTAAAGTCGAGCCATGTATGTATGCTTTAATTGTACTCAATTCCATCCTACAAAGGATATGAACGATGACTTTGGATAAGCAAGCATCCGCGAGACGGCGTGGGTTCGATTTCCGCACATGCTAACCCTCCTTGCTAAGGTTTTCCAAAGCATTCCTTAGTTCTACGTGGCGAATGCTGGGGTGGTAACTGTAATATAGGCCCTATCCAATGCATAACCCATCCTTGTTTCAGAAATACTCTGGGGTATCATGTTCATCCTTCAGACAAGATGGTCTGCGGCTACATATGCATATCCAGCCCATTATTAATAAATATTAGTGTATTCAAAAAGTCTTTTGTATTTGTGAATAGTTTGCCGTATGAGTATGTTGCTGATGTCATTAGTAGTAGGCTCTTAATGATATTAAATCTTCGTAACATCATTTGTCATTTCGCAAAACTAAGGGATATTAATAATTGTGGGATAAAAGAAAAGCTATCACCTAGTGCCATTCTCCCTCCCCTTCCCCTGTTCTTAACCCTACTTCCCCAAGAAGAGACAGTGTACAACATATATATATATATATATTTAATGAGTAAAAACCTTGAATAAAGGCAATTCTTCACGAGAGACAAGAACCTATCTCAGTATGAACCCATTTATGTCTGTCAAAGGTAGATAGATTAGCCTACGCGTTTTCTTCCTTTTTGTACTACTTTGTGCTTGTGGAAGCGGGCGAGGCATCACGCGGCAAAAAGCACACTGTTGTGCGTGATAGGCACACAGTGCAGAGATGAAAGATGAGATGCGATCTAATTTAAATCCATTAGCTGGAACAGTCCAGTAGGAGACGTGGTGCTGAGGTTACACGTTCTTCTTTTTCTTTTCTTTAATATATCTGTCTCAAGGAGACTTTTCTCCATATCTACTTCACAGATTAGCTGAGCATGCGATGTATATCACCTCTACATTCATTTGTTTGTCATATAGATTTTGGAAGGCATGCACGAATCTCTATCTTTTTTATCTTCTATTTTTTTTTCTTTTGTATTTATTTACGAGGCTGAGGACGGAAAGGACTGGTTATTGTTCAGTGCTATCTGGTGACTGGCGGGGACTTGTTATTAAAATATCTCTATGAAGAGGCGAAGTGGATAAAAACATAACTGTAATTTATTACCTATCTGCATCTTTCTTTTTTAACTTCATTTTGTTCTTATTTTGAAAAATTCGAAATATTCCTCTTCGCGTGCTTGTTGCTATCTTCTTTTCGTTCTGACGAACAAAGAAGTAAAGAAAAAGAAACAATAAATATTGAATATGATTGATCGAGCCGGCGCAGCTCAATGGTAGAGCGTTGGCGTAGCATTCGGTAGGTTGTGGGTTCGATCCCAGCGGCTGACCATCCTGACAGGTTTTTCCTTAGTCACACCAGGCGAATACCGGGATGGCACCTTCAACATAGGCCCTGGCTGACGCCTTCTGGAATCCTTTCCTCTCCCCCTATCCCGATCTATGCCTAAAGATCATAAATAATATTCAAATTCAATATGATTGAAAATTATGTACAATGTAGTGCGAAAGGAGAAAAGTAATGACCTGTAAACCATCAGGCTATATGATAAATTAAGTTTTTATTAAGACTACGGACCGATACATTTGCATTGAGCAAATATTTAAGGGGAAAATTGATTATATTGCCTTGTTTATCACATTATCTGATCTCGACTTAACTTAGCCTTAGAGTAATTAGGGACTACTTCGATCAGAAGAAAAAACAGGTCAAACGTGTGATGAGTTGGGAGATTTTTCCCCCGGCCCCCACAAATGGTACTTCATTCGATAGTGTGTAGACTGAAAAAAAAAATACGACAGTATTGACTCCTTTTGCCCCTCTGATCGGGATATAACCCCTTCATCGAAATAACACCAGACTATCGTACTGACACCCAAAAATTGTAGGTCCCGCCTTTAAAAGTTAACCCGAAATCTCGTTTAAAACGTTTATTTCAATTCAAAGAAGCAAAATAAAAATTGTAATGGTAACAGAAAAGAAAAGGTAGCGAAAAGCCAGACGCTATAAAGCTTCCATACGGGATTGATTCTGATTTACGCATTTCAATGTTACCCTCAACCTCACCAGGACCTGACATCCTTGGTAGATAATGTTGGCATGGTACTTAAAGTACCAGCTCGACTTGGTCGCTTCTTTTCCCCGTCCCTTTTGTTGCAAGATGTATTTGCCAAGAAACATTATCTGCCAAGGATGTTAGGGATGATAAGGGGTATTTGGAAATCCGAGATCATTTCGGAAATTCGAAAACCTTAACAATTCCGGAGTTTTTGCTAATTGTGGAATTACGACAATTGCGGAATTACGAATTTGGACTTCTGAAACACACGATTTTGGCATCCCGATTGCAAACACCCCTACATGTGAAATGTGATTGCATAGTCCATTAAATATAAATAAAATTAAATATATCAACAACATATTGCGTTACAGATTAATAGGTTTGTTTTGAGCGGAAGTGGTAGACAATTTTAATCTATTATTTTCCCCTTTCATCAAGCTATTTCTACACATGTCATCCGAAACATAATTCCCACTTTTCTTCCTGAATCCTGTTGTATTTTTTGTCGTCATACTCCCTTGTTTTTTTCTCCCTTTACCTTTTTTTCGTCTTTGTGTTGATAGTCGATCTAAGTAAGTAAATTTTTCATTAGTAATGTTTATCAATTGGAAAGTTCCGGCGTGAAACCAGAAGGGGGGAAACTCCGTAAAATATTGTCATTACCTTCTTCACTAATAGATTCATGTATCCCGTCTTTCAAAAAGTGTTAATGCCTGCAGAAAACGATACATATACATTAGTAGAGAGGTACTATATTTCTCAGTTCTTCCCTTCTGCTGTCTCTTGTATGTTTTCCACCATTTTTTTTTTTTTTGTGTGTGTGTGTGTGTGTGTATAAAGGTGGTGTTGGAGGTGATATTGCTAAAATATTGCTCTAAGTACTTTCAAACGATGTTCACAATGTGTAATCTTTTAAAAATAGGATCAGATGTGACGTGCCATTTCCGGAAGCGTTTAAAGAAAGATGATGTTCAACTGTTAAAGTGTTAGTGATTCATTTGTGTACTTGTTTTCTTCCACCTCAAGAAGTAACAGGGGTGAGAATGAAAGTAGAGGAGGAGAAGGAAATAGGTATAAAAAAAACCACACACACAGCTAAGAAGAAAGATGAATAAAAAAGGGAGAAAACAAGGACCAGAAACGAATCTATTTCTGTCCGACTTGATAACAGATCTTTGAATATCGTCTTCTTCTGCCTTTTCTTAAATTGTTATTCTAACGTCACCTTCCGTTTTGGATAGGTGATTGAATGGAGTAGTTCAGTCAAGAGTCTACATTGTAGCTAGCCCGGATGCTGCATGGTTTTGTGGATTTTTCAGTCAGATCAAATTAGGATTGAAACCAGACCCATTATATCTTTTGTATCTCTAAACATGTTCCATTTCCAGAACCTGATTGTCTAGATCAGACGTTCTCGCTTTCTCGATTCAACTGAACTATAAATCAAATTTGTTATTTGGATTTGAAATTATTTATGGCCTTTAGGCAATTTTGGCTCAGGTCAGGATAGTGGGAGGAAGAAGGTATTGGAAGGAATTCAGCCAGGATTTAGCTTGTAGATATGCCTACAACTGGACATTTATTTGGTGTAACCGAAGATAAGGAAAAGCCCTTGAAAAACCTCTGTTAGAATGAACCATCGCTGTGATAGTTCCTAGGGCCATCCGCTTGCTGAGCCAACTCTGTACCAACTGAGCTTGGGCCACTCAGTCACATTTTCTGTGTACTGCTAAATATCATTGTTATGATCTCTAAGACAATAATTTTACCATCGCTTGTTTGAATGTATCTGAAGAATCATTATAAAAAGTTTTTATTCATTTCGGTTCTTAGCAGTTTGCATTTATTTTCTTGTTCAAGCACATAGCACTGAACTGGACTCGACACACCAGAACTGGTATGCATGCCATCGTTTAGAAAATCCTGGCCTAGATGTAATGACGGACCCAAGAAGTGGGTCCTGTAGCTCAGGCGAGCCCTTCAAAAAGTAATTGCTTTATTTATCTAATCGTAATAGTGCTCAGAAACATTCTTAAATAGCGTGTCTCTGCCATAGAGGATACAAGAAAGTTTATTTTGACCGAATTTATTTAGAAAATTGAAATAATAAGGGCTAGAGGTCAGTATGCGTTGCTGAAATCATAACAGTTAAATACATGTCTAGGTAGACTGGATGTAGAAGAATTGGTGGCAGGTGCCAAAAAAACTAAAGCTATGCACATAACATGTTTGGACTTGAGGACTCAAGATGAATCACTAAAAGTTATAATTAAATACGAAATTAGCATAACTTTAAGGTCTTCGTACCTGTGATGAGTGAGATCTATTCTCCCCCCCCCCCCCCCCCCCCCAAGGAAAATGTTTGTATACGTCCCTGTCCAGACTTAAAAATACTGTATTTTAGGAAGATAATGTGTACTATATTGTCTGAGAAATAAAAAGAGCGGGGGAGGAGATAGAAAAAAAAAGACCTGAGGTAAAAAGCGAAAGCCTATCGTTGTTTACTTTTCTTCAATCACAAGAAAGGCTTGTTCCTGCCAAAACCAACCCTTTAATGTTTGTGTTTTCGATGGCGTCTACGTACAAATGAGTGGGAACCATAAGCGAAGAGAAAATTGGTTCGTTGTGGATCTAGCGGTTGAAAATGTTTGTACATGAGAGTGAAGGCCTCTGTATGCCGACACCGCGTTCCCTCTTTGTCTCTTCTCTCTCTCTCTGTATGTGTATGTGTGTGTACAGTATAAGCCTTTAGTTTGATATGTGTCTATCATGACGTTCAAATTGACTGCCTTTCTCTCGCTCTTGACTTAGTGAGTACATAGAACGCACACGTGCTTGAGCCGCCAGAAGAATACGCTATTATTTGTGTCCGGTTCTCTAATCATCTCGAACGCATCTCGTCATAGCTTTTTCTTTCCTCACAGCCTCTCCAATAGATGATAATGAACCAGTACGTACAATAATGGCTTTCATAGTTAATAAAAAAAAAAGCAT